>CM035815.1:35783809-36023809 GCA_020458035.1 Magallana ariakensis
CTAGATTTTTTATGCAGGTGGATCATTGACAGATTAGATATCATGATTCTAAATGTTGGGAAATGGACTTTTTATGTTAAAGAAGCACAGCCAGAGGAACAGAATGAAAATAGGACAAAAAAAACAAACAACACAGAGGACAAAAATAAAATTTGAGTAAAAAAAAGGCAATTTTATCCTTGATATCTCCATTGCCTGAACACATGCCTGTCTGTGATAAAATCTGTGTTGAAAGACATACAGGTACCAGGGTTACTTGATAGTTAGTACATGTAATTGTTTGAAAGAATAATTACTTCCACTGGTAAACATGGTATGGAACATACTGGTGTTAGTTTGGAAACTGTACTTAGAGCCGGCCGTTTTAGCAAGAGCTTGGACTTCGGGCAGTACAGGTGTACATGACAAACTCCAATTTGATGAAGGCGGGGTCTACTCATGGTC
This sequence comes from Magallana ariakensis, assembly GCA_020458035.1. NCBI lineage: Eukaryota > Metazoa > Mollusca > Bivalvia > Ostreida > Ostreidae > Magallana > Magallana ariakensis. The sequence goes on from CM035815.1 coordinate 35,784,254, forward strand.
AACTGTCTAGTCATTGGCTAATAGATATGAATACATTGAACGCAATGACACTAGTCTTGCTCGACTTCATCCAGGGCTATGTAATTTTCACTTTTCAATTTTGACAGTCTATGAATATTAATGAATTTCTCTTAGAAAATTAGACGAAATGAGGTCAATATTTGTCAGCTTGTTTTGGTGAGCAAACTAGATGGTAACATCCCACCGAAAGTCAAAGCTCCTGTTAAAACAGCTCTATCATTTTTTCTGAAGGTAAATGATGGAAAAACTTTGTACAGCAATTTGTACAAAACTCCTCGTTCTTGTTTGTTAATATGTGAACCTTGTGCTGAAAAGTTCCACAACATTGCCATGCCGTTATATATATATATATATATATATATATATATTGACAAAACTATTGATATCATTTATGTTTTTACAGTAAATGTTGATTTCAAATAAATTGATGAAAATTTAAAACTGAATACATCTTGCTTTTATACTACTGAGTACATATTGATTTTGAATGATTTTTAGTGAAAAAATAAACCACACAGGAATGATGTCAGTTTATGTACCATAAAAAGTTTGATTCTACTAAATGGATTAAAATACACAATAAACAAGTCATGTTAATTTTATCTTTCACAAAAACTTGCAACACATGAAAATCAGATATACTCTCAGTGGGTCCATGAAAACTTTTGTACCGACATCATTTGTAGGTTCATATGGTAATGTATACCTTTTTGCCTATACTGATTGAAGGATCATACAGTGTGAACACCTTTGTGCCTACATTTATCTTGCGATACAGCCAGTTTACACGGTAAAGCAAACTGTATTAACCCTGTTGTATACAGCAAAATGCTCGGTGTGTACAGCAATTTTACATGAAATTTACACCTCCCTGGAGTCGTACTTTTCACCCGTCCAGTAGAGCATGTCTCTATTCTGTACAGAGTCGGTTGTATTGCGTATGAGACTTTCATCTGTAGCCAATCAGAGGCCAGGGATTTTGACGTCTATTTATGATTCATTAAGGTCTTCCGTTTCCAACGGAAGACCTTATAGTTTTCGTACAGTTTCTTATTATTATTATTATTTTTTTTTTTTTCCACAAATTTTGTGCAAGCATTTTCTCGAGAACTATTTGACCGATCTCAACCATTTTTTCACAGATGATTACAAGTGGTCTGAATTTATTTTGTTTATAAAATTTTTGCCGTCGTCACTTCCGGTACCGATTTATTGCTAATTTTGAAAACTTTTACGACCCATTTTGTGAGCAGTTGATCTCAGAAACTATCAGAGATATGAATATGAAACTTTCAGGATAGGTAGTCCATAGTTTGAAGTTGTGCCTATTGTTTTCGTTTTACGCAAGTGGCGCCATTTCTTGGAGCTCGCTAGGGCTCGAAAATTGGGTACGAATTTCATATAAAAATTTTCACACATTTTGATCTATATCTTTTTATCAGTTGATATTTTGTTAAGACATATATAACAAAAGTGGTAGAGTATCAAAAGTTCTTTCCAACAAAATCAAGAAAAAGGGGCTGGCCCCTTTAATTAGGGGCCAATAGACCCGAAATGTCTATTGCAAATAACTTAAAAACGATAAAGATTTTGTAATGCATTATAGAAGCAAAGTTGTTGATCGTAACAATATCTATTTGAAAAACTCATTGCCACGCCCATTTATGACGTAGTTAGGGATTTTTAGGGGCCAAAGTTCTCAAACATTGACACAATATATCTAGAGAACGAGACATATTTTGTTAAGCATTGTAGAAGAGAAAATGCTTGTATTGATAATTTTAATCGATTCCAATATTTGAAACACCAATGTCTGTCCCCATTAAGGATCTACAGGGCTGGCCCCTAATATATTCAATCATTTGTATCAAAAATGAACAACAATTTGAGATGGGTGTAAGAACAAAAACTGTTAGTATTTGAGAGATCTTTTGTATGAAATCAAGAAAAAGGGGCTGACCCCTTTAATTAGGGGCCAATAGACTCGTAAATTCTATTACAGATAACTTAAAAACAATAAAGATTTGGTAATGCATTATAGAAGCAAAGTTGTTGATCGTAAAAATATATATTTGAAAAGCTCATTGCCACGCCCATTTATGACGTAATTAGGGATTTTTAGGGGCCAAATTTCTCAAATTTAGACACAATATATCTAGAGAACGAGACATATTTTGTTAAGCATTGTAGAAGAGAAAATGCTTGTATTGATAACTACAATCGATTCCATTATTTTCAACGCCAATGTCTGTTCCCATTAAGGATCTACAGCGCTGGCCCCTAAAATATTCAATCATTTGTATCTCAAAAATGAACAACAGTTCAAGAAAGGTGTAAGAACAAAAAATGTTAGTATTTGTAAGATCTTTCGTATGAAATGAACAAAAAGGGGCTGGCCCCTTTAATTAGGGGCCAAGACCCACGTAAAGTCTATTACAAATAACTTAAAAACGATAAAGATTTTGTGATGCATTATAGAAGCAAAGTTGTTGATCGTAACAATATCTGTTTGAAAAACTCATTGCCACGCCCATTTATGACGTTATTAGGGGACAACGTCCTTAACTTTTGATGCAATATGTCTAAAGGAGACATATTTTTTAATCATTGTAGAAAAGAAATTGTCTGCATTTAACTAATTAAAACACCAATATATGTCCCCATTTAAATCTATAGGGGTGGCCCCTAAAATATTCAGTCATTTTTATAAGTTTTATCGATAAATCATCGTATCATTTTAAAAAATTGAACGGAAGACCTACTCGTTACTCGTAACGAGATCGTGTCTAGTTAATTATTACATTTATACTGAATATGTCAATTTTTAGGCCTGTACAGTTACATAAGTTAATGCAGTCAATAAAATGTACCCGAAATAAACATTCTTCTCTCCTGGTGCTTCAATGTCGACAAAAAAAAAAAAGGGGCGTTATGGTGTTTTTAATTATGGAATAAGGAACCATTCTTTGTGTATTATGAGGTGATAACTTTGGTCGGGGCATGCATGTGGTCAAATCCAATAAAGCCTGAAGGGCTTTATGATAGATTTAACACATCCCGATCGAAATTATCACCTCATAATATTCAAAGAATGATTCCTTATTGGTTATACATGTATTTATATAATTTTCAGCAATTCTTCGATCAAATATTAGAATAATGACATATTTTTGTGATTTTCATTTCTTATAATTATGCAAACCCTGCTTGCACTCCCAACAATACATCATTTGAATTCATTGGAATGTACATGAGTACAAAATAGGAAAATACATGTACATGATTTAAAGGTTGGAATCTTACCCACCTGACCCCCTATCTAGATCCACGCATGAAGCAGTTTACCATACTGTATATCAGGTTAAGAGGGCTCGATGGTAATGGGCATTTTTAGACTATATTGATCTCATACAGAAGAAGAGCTCTATATAAAAATGGAGGAAAATACCCAAATTTAAAAAGGAAAAGTTGATGGACTTTTTCTTTACTAAATAATTGGTTACATTAGCTAAACAAACCATATCTTTAAATTTTAGGTATATCTGCATGAAGGATTTTTTTACCACCCAGCCTCCTTAATTGGGCATCAAGAAATTGCCCCTGCATGCATGTGGGGCAATTTTCATAAAAAAAAAAAAAGCTGTGTTAAATATCAGCCATTCATGTATTGGATGCTTTTCACAACCATTCAACTATCAATTTACAGCATGCCAAAATAACCCAATATACACTATTTCATAGAATTTAGTCCATGCAGCCAATCAAATCACTTGTTAAAACTAAAAGGGGAAAAAACTACCAAGCTATATTAAATCAATAATTTACCATCTTTATTATTTCATGAAAATGTGAATTAACTGTTTAACAAATTACAGTAAACATGTAGATGTTGCAGAATCTTCTGGTAATCCCCCTATTGTGGCTAAACTTTTAGCATATCGCATACTCTTAAACTCCAGTTCTGTTCCACTGGCTATCACTCCATTCCATGCAGTAGAACAAACACAAATAGTCTCATGTGCAGCACTTCATATGTTCCATTTGTATGTCTTTCTACTGGAGCAAAACTGTCTGCATTAGCAGACATCCCACAACTGTTGATAAAATTATTCCAGCTTTAATAAGCTTAGTCCATTCTTTTTAAAGCTAAGAGTAATGTCATTGTCCTTTGTTTTATGGTCTTGGATCTGTAAAGGAGGCAAGAAAAGTGTGTGCTTTGAATGAATTTTAATAAGTATTGGATCAGCAAATGGTACAAGTACTTGTACTCACAATGTATGACCCCTGTGCTCTCTTAGTACAGTAAAACAGGCAGCCTTGTCTTTTGTTGATGGATATGACTGTACTTCATTTAATTGCCTCCTTGTAGCTATCGACAACAGAGGCTATTTCTTCAAATGCCCCACTGAAATCATCCTGCAATGATAATACATTTTATATTAAACCATTTGATTTACAGAGAGCATTTCTTAATGTATCCCACAGAATAACACTATGGTACTGTAGATTCCTTATTTTACAAAAGTATTTAATCCCACCACTCATCAACCATTTTGAATCAAATTGCAAGAATATAAAATTGCAAACGCTTAATTTTTATCATTGTTTCATTTAGTTTACATCTGTCTGAAAAATAAAAGTGAGATCTGCTTCTCATGATTTTACGTGGATATCAATTCCTCGTGTTTAATTACGACTTTACAGTACTGTGGAATCATTAGATTCCGTGGTGGCTCAATTTTCGTGGAATTCGTGGGTATGTCTCATCCACGAATTAACATCCTCCACAAATTAATAAATTAGTGGTATAAAGTCATAATTCATGTGTAGGTATAAAATTATACACGAAATTACGTCCCCATGAACCTGTATAATAAAAGCAATCCACGAAAATTGGCCCCCACGAATTTTAATGATTCCACAGTATTTCTCAACCAGTCTGTAAGGCTATGGATCAAATAGCCTGAATGTGCATTATTGAAAGTGTTTGCAATGCGCTACATTACAGACGTTTAGCATTGTAATGTGTAGATCTATAGGTACGTGTGAAGCTACAAGTACTCTATGCTTACTGGTAAACGAACCAAAATCTGGTTTTGTTTAATAAACTGCATGTGTAAGCATAACAATTCAATTCAACACTTTCAACATGTTCAGCTTACTCTCAATGTATATGAAATAGTTCTATGAATTTCATGAAACCAGATGCATAGTTGTCTTAATTTATCGTCTTCTTTACAACATAGAGTCTGATATACACTTAGTCTATATTTTGATTTTAAATCCATTTAGAAAGCTTCAAGTTTTTACCTCTGTATACTTCTGATTCTACATGATTATTACAATTACATGATATGCAGAAATTATGACATAATGCATATTAGATTAGGGGATTCCCCTAGTTACATGCACTCGTGTATAAAAGTCTAGGTAATCCATACAGTCGACCGTAACTACCCAGTAGCTAGGAGTGCTCAGCATGTACATGTATTAGGAAAACAGAGAACTTAAAAATGCTTAGACTTGTAAAACTGTATTATTTTAATTAAGATCACAGTATGAACATGTATCTCATTCATTCATCATTCAGTAAAATGCCAGTCTCTCTCTCTCTCTCTCTCTCTCTCTCTCTCTCTCTCTTTCTCTCTCTCTCTCTCTCCTCCTACCTCTGTAGCCCCATATCTCCAGTACCAATGAAGGTAGGCCCCAGCCTTGTACATTGTCTGGGATCTAGACAGCAGGAAGTCGAGGTAGTCTACCACAGAACTATGGTTAGATGCGATGGTCAGGGAGGCAGACTTGGAGCCAGAAAGGTTGTTTCTTGCTAATAAACAAATAATTTTTAATATCCATCAACAAAACACACTAAAAGGTAACAAATACTTTAGTCGAAATTCCCAAACCAGAATGATGATTAAAATATTACTCCAATAATTCAGTTTTATTTTCCAGGCTTCAGTTGATAGAAAAAAATCATCTGGTAACATCATGATAAATTTTTTAAAAAAATTTGCAGCACTCCGTTTACTTTTAAATTTTCAACAAAACCCTTACATGCATGGATAACAATGGATAGAAGTAAAAAAGGGCAAGGCTTTCATGGTGAAATGAATTGTAACCACTGATAACATGTATCCTACACTGTCTACAGGATTAAAGGCTGTCCTACCTGTCCAAATGTCTATAGGATATGGATTCCAAGGGACACAACTGTAGGCATTTTTTACTTTCTTTTCTAGGGTTTTCATGGCAGAGTGAAAGCTGTCAGTACTATCACCTCTGGCCACAATCAGAGTAGAAAGACTCCTGTACTTAGACAATTCAGGAAAATTCTAGGATTACCAAAGAAGAAAAAAAAAATTTTACTGTGCAAATCTTAATGAACCTGTAAAATATCAATTACATAGTGGATGGAAAAAGCTATATATTTTGGAAAAGAGTGTTAATCCAACTATAGGAATTAAGGATACAGGCTTGCCATCTTTGTCATATCTGTGGAGATTCAGCAATAGTTGACTCATCATTGCCTCCCAACTTAATTTGCTGTATTTACAAAGAGAAAATAAAATGTATTTAATACATTGAGAAAAGACATTTTCACTTGCATATAGAGTATATTCCTATATAAAACACCAAGTTGATGTGACTTTTAAATCGCATCTTCTCTGGCCTTTCCAACAAGCAGAAAAATTAACCTCATACATATGACAAAGGCGTCCATGACAACTTCCCTTTTTAAAAAACTTAATATAAAAACATGGCAGTTAATTATGAATTTGAGATTAAAACTGAGAAACATAAAATTCAATGATATACCCTCAAATAAACCACATAAGAGATATTCAAAGCTGTATAGACAATACACAAATTGATTGGAAGCAACTCCATTTTGTATGAAATTCTAACATCCAGTGATGTTAATTCATTCCAGGTGTTTTTCCGAGTTCTGCCCAAAAGGCCAGAGAAGGTGCAATTGGAGATTTTTTACCTGCGAGCTATATGGTTAATTTGTACTATCTTATTTCCAGGATGTGGGCATAACGATCTAACAATCTCCCATGGTTCCATTCCAATACTTGCTCCACTAATAAACAATATGATTAAAATTAAACAAATTTTTGGTATATTACAAAGTTTTGAACTACATGTACAGGGTGTCCCATAATATCTGATACCATTTACTCTTTTAATAACTTTTGTACTTCATTGTATACCATATCTCCTCTCTCTCTCTCTCTCTCTCTCTCTCTCTCTCTCTCTCTCTCTCTCTCTCACCAATTATAATTATTTAAATTACATGTAATTGGATTTAAATTGTATTTTTAATAAATTGGAGTATTGGTTCTCTCTCTCTCTCTCTCTCTCTCTCTCTCTCTCTCTCTCTCTCTCTCTCTCTCTCTCTCTCTCACCATTTTGTTGTCAGTGTGTCTGTTGGTAAGGTGACCCCACAGAGGGCAGCAGCTATGTTTTCATTCATCTGATTAAAGGAAACGGTCTCCATTTTTTTCTGTAAGCGCTCCAAAATGAGGTCATTATGTGTGAGAATGTTACAGTCTGTGTACCTATATAACGGGAAAATAAGCAACAATAGGAGATGTTCGTTGAGTGAAGTAGTCCCTTGTATCCATACAAGTACCTTATATTTAAAAAAAAATATAATAAATTGGTAAATTAGTACTGTATTCATTGTTTAATAAACAACTGAAAATTCTTTACAAATTTTGTTGTTGGGTTGTTGTTTTTATTTAGGAGGGGGGAATGTTCAACCATATTTAAAAGTTTCATAATACATGTACAGATTCAATCAATGAAATTTAAACACACCGTTCCATACTTTAACTGGATCATTAACCGGTACTTTTTGCATGCAAATACAAATTGCTTCACAATGTCAAGCTACAGACCTGTTGAGATATGCCAGGGTAAGGAGGGAGTTGTAATGTTGGAGGGGGCTCTCCCCACTCTGACAGGGGGCAAAGGAGCAGGACACTAGGTGGCTCATGGGGTACTCATCTCGCACCATCTCGCACAATCTCGATCCTAAACCTGGATTGAAACAACAATTAATATACACTTAAATGGTCATAAAGGTAGTTCATGGGATACTTATATTGCACCATCTCACGCAATCCAGATCTTACCATTAAAATACCGATACATGAAATGGACACTGTGGCTTTTGGGACACTTATCTCACAAAATTTTAATAAAACAAAAATCTTGATTTGTGATGCAATCAAAATACGGTAATCTAAAATCTAAAATTTTCTAAAGTAAAACATGCCTTAATCAAGGTTTTCAGCTGCAGTGAGTTGAACATATTTGTATACATGTACAGTTCATTGATATACAAGTAATATCAAATGCAATTTCATTAGTACATGTACTAGTATACTGTGTAAATCGTTCAAAGTAGCCAGTAAAGACTTATAACCTGATCCAGTTCCACCAGACAAGCTGTGCATTAAGATACATCCACTATATGAATCACACCTGAAAAAGAAGAGAAAAAAAAAAAGAGAAACTAAATTATTGTTTATGATGTGCAAGTTTTCTGATTTTCAAGAAAATTAAGACAGATTTGTTCTTTATTTACATCAAAAATTCATACAATGTTACAGTTTATTATATATTCTAAAAAATTTTTACATCTGGTGTTTTTTAAAAATATTTTTAAGGATTTTTTAACCATCGATCAGTTTGTTTCATAGATTCTTGTTTAAATGTTACACTCTCTGATACTTGACAGTTTCATTAGAGTGCTCGATGGTCGTGGCCATTTTTAGACTGTATTTGATTTCCTTTTATAGGAGAGCTCTATATAAATATGTTAGAAAATACCCAAATATAGATGTTCAAATACATGAATTTTTTCCTTTACTAAATACGTGTACTGTATATGGGGAAATATCCCCCCCCCCCCCCCGTTTTATTTTGGCCCTTTTCGCCCTCGTTGTCAGCAGGCGAATTTAAGACAAATTCCAATGTCTCAAATTATCAATCTTTAAACACAAATGTATCTGGGTGAATTCAAGATGAGACGAAACTGTTTGCAAGTGTAGAAGGGCAAACATAACACCGGGCGAAAATAACCCTGTATACAGTAATAGTTTTTTTGCTAAACAAATCATATCTTAAGACTTAACATTTTAGGCCGATCTGATGGTTGATTTGTTGACCATTTTGTTTTTAATGTATTTTTACCTACAATAAACCAAAACTGTATTGAGCCTCTAGATGTAACATATTTTTATACCCTAGCTGTATCCAAATAGACATTTTTGTACCTTTCAATTTCTTTCCGCAACATTTCCATGGTATCTTCTACAATGTGGTCCTCTCCCTTCTTCAACAGCCCATTATATCCTAAATACATACGTTGTCATAAAAGGCCAGCTTAGTTAGAAAACTGTCCGTTAATTTGCTCATTCCCAACAGAAAGATGAAAATTGTACCCAAATCAGATACAGTTGAACTTCGATATCTCGAACACTGATATCTCAAATACAATGGATTTGTCGAAGTGATCTGTAAGTCCCAACCCCTTATTTTTTTAGTATTTTACCCTCGATATCTCGAATACTTGGATATCTCGAAGTTTTTAAACAGCCCCATCTTAGTTCGAGATAATGAAGTTTGACTGTAGTTCTATTTTTACTAATCTCACCATCACTGTACTATATGTATCTCATTTTTGAAGAAAAAAAAAAAAAACCCTTTTTTCCTGATCCAATTTTCCCTTTCAGTTGTTACCTTGAATTCCTATCTACCATATAAAACTTTATAAGGATTTGAAAGTGCAAATATTTTTTTTTAAAGGTGCATAGCTAGATCTCGATCTTTAGAATGAAAATATGAAATGAATTTACCATATATATACTGGTATGACAAACTCTACTTGAATAATTTTTCGAACACTAAAAAACATGTTTTGTCTCTGCCTTTTTTGAGAATCAATATGAAAACAGTAAAGCTCGGTTATAACAAAGTACTAGAGATTAATTTGATATATCCGTAATTTGATATATATATATATATCCACGTAACATATTTATTATAACAGGTGTAGCGAATTTGTTATATATACAGGGTTTGCAATGTTTTGTTCAAGATTTTGCCACAAACTCTATAAAACTTCACTATATGTCCAAGATTTTGCTTTATCTGTGTTCACACTAAAAGAGCTTAATACTCTACATGAATATATTGATGTTGTTTGCATTAATTATGAGCAAAATGATTAACATTTCCTTATTTTTAATTAAGTTATATCTCTGGTACACCAAATTAATGGATATAAGTTAACATCTAGCAAAAGTTACAAACATTAATGACTAATTTACATCTTTTGTAATTTTTCTAAAGGCCTATATCAATACAATCTAATTAAAATTAGATGTAAGATCCGCTCGCTTACTCACTACACAAACGAGTGTAGCGAGTAAGCGATCGGATCCAACATCTATTTTAATTAGATTGATATATAGCTTTTCATTTTTAAGGCTTCAAAAGTAAGAAAAATGATTGTGACAAAAATCAAAATATAATTGCATTTATTGCTATATATGGTAAATGCCATTTATCGAAGAAGAAAAAGCCAAGCAGCATATATAACTCTAATAATTTTAGTAACCAATATTTTATTTAAGCGCGATAACTCTAAATCAATAGGCGCGGGTACTTAATTGTAACTAAAGTAATGACGTCATTATTGGCCATGCTGCCGATATCGAACAGCTTTCATTTTATAAAATATATGAATCATATGCACATGTTGAAATATTGAAAACTTATATATATATATATATATATATATATATATATATATATATATATATATATATATATATATATATTCAAATTCCTTGTACACATATCGTGAATAACAGATATATAGGATTTCACCATGATCTACATTTACAGTGATAATTATTAACATGCGCGGATCCAAAAATTTTTCCAGGGGGGGGGTCCAAAGGATAATTGTGTTTGCCGGGGGGGGGTCCGAGGCATATTTTCGATAATTTTACTATGTAAATTTAATAAATTTTCATTTTCCAGGGGGGGTCGGGACCCCCTGACCCCCCCTCTAGATCCGCGTATGATTAATAACAAGTAATAAATGTAAATCATGCATGATCTAGCTAATTTATTCTACATGTACATGTACTTGTGTTTCTATTTATGTATATAAAATTTTTTTTTTTTTTGCTTCCTTCATTTATCTTTTTAAGTAGTACTGTCAACACCTTCCTTGAATATTTTTTCCCAAAAGGATTTTGTTACAAGTTTAAATGGTGGAAAAAAAAGCAAGTCAATTTTATTAGGGGGGAATCATCATACAATGTACTTATATAAGTAACTGATGCAACACTCCGTTTCATCAAAGATGCAATCAATTACTACATATATAAGAAGGAAAAACTATGTTGAAGTGGAAACTAAAGTCCTTATTACTGCAATAGGGCCATATCTTAACAGATTTGATCAACACTCTTGTGAAATAAAATTTCCTGTTTTTAATTTTTATTTTCCTTCTTCAAATTACTGCATATTTAAAATATTTACCTAAAGCCCAGTTTGTTCCCCTGCCTCTTCTCCCAAACACCAAATTCTTCTTCCTGCATTAATTAAGTCAAATATTGAAATTTAAAAAAAAAAAAATAATAAAAGACCTGCCCCCCCCCCAAAAAAATATAAAATGTGGGGGGGGGGGGGGAGATAAAGTTCATATCTTAAACTATTTCAATGAAAAATTAAATGAAGTGATACATTGTGTTTTATTCATATGAAGTTCCTGCTTGAGTTTACTACTCTGAATATATTAGCTTTGCATTAGTGAAGTCTATTATGTTATAAGGAAAGAATTCTTTGCAATTGATGGTGGTTTTTCCAGTAGAAGAATGAGCTTCCATCTCTTGAACAACCTTAAGGTAAGATTTCTGGAGCTTCATTTTCTTCTCAACAACATGGACATCTTTAATTGAGAAATATTCAGCCCTTTCTGTGGACTGCGAAAATCTTTGTTTGATATTTGCTTGGGCATTTAAATAGGTTCAAAGGCTAGAATACTAGCTGTACCGGTAAAATAATGTCTTTAATTTCATGTGTTTAAAATTTAACTGTTTGCTGTGTTGGATACCAAAACTGTTTGCCGTGTTAGATACCAACGGTGAATCAATTTTTCTATTATGAAATAATCATGATTGTATCAAAAATGCTTTCTATGAGTATAAATGAAAATTTACATATGTTACTTTCCATCATTTTTTTTCTTTACAATTAAGAGTGGAGTAAAGTAAATTAAGTTAAACTCCCATTAGTTGCTACGAGAAAAATAATGTGTTTTCATGCACTTACGATGGTTTAATGTTCACAGAAAATTGTCTTATTTGCAAACATAGTGAAATTAAAAACATCGTAAGGTACGTATTCCAACGTTTTCCACGTCTGCAGTATTCATCCTGTCAGTTTACCACAAGTAAGTGAGGTGAGGGGTGTGGCTTAAGGTAATAGATAGAGGTTTAAAACCCAGAGGAAAAAAAAAACGATTGGGCCATAGTATGCACCCTTAAAAAAGCTTGCATGAGATTTTAGCTTGATGATTATAGAAATACCAGTATCTTATTGCAACACGTAAATTCGGTATAAACACTAAACCAATTGAGCTTAAAACCGGATGATAATGTTGTCATGAAAAATTGTGCGAGGTGTCCCAAGTATTAGCTGTAAATAAACATTTAATTGTCATTTTAAGAAATTTAATTTGGTTCATGTTAATTTCTGTGGGTAAATATTAATTAAGTGTCAATAAAGAAATCTTGGAATTTTCCCCTTGTATCAGTTTCAGTAGTACTTCTTTATCAGGTACCGGTATGTGTATTCTCTTTAAAATTTGTCAAAAAATGATGGAAGCACTATATAACTAAGGGCCATGAAAGGGCAATTTTGCTTCATTATAAACATAATTTGTCATATATTCTTTAGCTTAAAACGATAAGTTTAAAACCCATGGGGAATAAAAATCACTTCACTATAAGCATCAATTCATTTTAAGTGTGTTCGCTATAAGCGTGTTTTACTGTCAACTGCAATATATTGGCAACGAACTAGCACTGAGCCCTGCCTGGCACGTAAACACTTAAAGCTGATATGAATGCATAATTAGTATACGCATTATTTCCTTTTTATCTCTACCGCTATATTAGTTGTTGATTTCTATTGATCTGCTCATCGCTACACACCCCCTATTTAAGGCTGATAGCAGTACTCATGCTTCACTGCATTCAGGTATTTCATTCACCCGTTCAGATTACATTGGACGAAAGTCTAGACTTGTAGAAACGCGCTTTGAACAAAATAAATTGATAACCACTGCACCCTTAAGGAATATCCAATGAACAACGAAACAAGACAGACTGAAATCCAGGCACACATATTTCAAAAATCCTCGATTACTGTAGAACGTTTTAATGTGTATGTTATATAACATCACACATGCGCAAACCACACACTGTGGCAGATCGAGCAATGTCAATGATCGCATGGATTTTAGAAATGGAGTGTTTTGTAGAAACCGATGGATACGATGTTATGTTGTTACTTTCTTGGATTTACTATCACTACAGACGTTAATGCACTCTGTATAAACGAAACACGTGCTCGATATGTATGTGAAGAAAGGCAGCACTTATATGCCACTATCTCTGCAAAATAATACGGATACCTTGAAAATTTTTTTATTCTTTTAAAGAATAAATATTTATATATATTGTTTCATTGATTGCAGTTTCCTTTATTCTTTTTTTTTTTTTAACATACATTTTACTACAATGTGTAGTTTGATCATGCAATGCAATTAGAAGTCCGTGCAACCTGAAAGCCTCCATCGGAAATAAATCGACTGTAACCTTTCTCAACCAGTATATATACCCCAGTGGCAGTTGAGGTGCAATCGAAAACTAAATATGGTGACGAAATGCATTTATGAGTTCATGTGACAGCTTTAAGGAATAAGGAATCATCTTTAAGTATTATGAGGTGATAGTTTTGGTCAGGTGTGATCAAATCCAATAAAGCTTGAAGGGCTTTATGATAGATTTGATCATGCAACCTGAAAGCCTCCATCGGAAATAAACCCACTGTAACCTTTCTCAACCAGTATATATACCCCAGTGGCAGTTGAGGTGCAATCGAAACTAAATATGGTGACGAAATGCATTTATGAGTTCATGTGACAGCTTTAAGGAATAAGGAATCATCTTTAAGTATTATAAGGTGATAATTTTGGTCAGGTGTGATCAAATCCAATAAAGCTTGAAGGGCTTTATGATAGATTTGATCATGCCCCGACCGAAATTATCACCTCATAATATTCAAAGAATGATTCTTATTACTTATATTTATATAATTTTAAGCAATTGTACCATTAAATAATTGAATATAAATAAGCAAACCCCCAATTATACGTCATTTAAAGTTATTGGATAGTTCAAAATCGATAAGTAGTGTTATCACAAGCAAAGACACTGAAAAATGTAAATATTATGATATCATTGCAATACATTGTGTTTTTAAGACAATGTTAATTAGAATTTCTACCTAACGGTATTTGTCTTGTTTATCTTGGCGATAACCTTTGGTTCACTATCAATGTGAAGAGACCTCTGAGTTCCATCTTCATGTAGAAATGTTCGCCTATAAGCAGATAAGTGAACGGAGATTTTATATTCATAAATCTTATGTCAACATGATAACTTAAATTGCTAACCAGCAAAGTTTGTAAACATAATCAGTCATGCATTTCATTTGACTATATATACAGTGGTACAGCTGAAAATACACTTTTGAATAGCATAAATTACCCATTCTTAACATTTTCGTCCTTGCAAGCCCTTTTCCAAAACGGTATACCGACTTGGTTACCACATTGGCCAACATGCAGAAACACAGTAGACATTTTGCAGATCGGGATCGGGATTCACAAATATGGAAACACGATTTTTTTTCATTTTTCATCCCAGACGATTCAGCCCTGTATGTTCCACTATCAAATGATTAAACGTCCACTGGTGAATATATACATATATGTTAAGCACACAAATGAATTGGGACGAATTTTTTAAACCACATTAACGATATTTCCTGATATTGTTAGTCCATTTTAGGCGGTTGCTAATGAACAATAATGAATTATAAAGTACTTTCAGATTTGTGTTTTTCGCGCGTAAATTCAACTTTACCATTATAGAATAATTTCCATTTCATTGACTCAGCTACCCGATTTGATATATTTGCGAATAAATACTTACAGATGGCAAGAAAGTATGTAGCCCTATACATTTGCTATTAATGAAAACATGGCGTCATCGTTCAAGTGACGTAATACTCATTTCGTAAAAACAGTATAGGGTATCTTGGAAGTTTCTAATCCAATGATGCAGTATTGAAAAAAAGAATTAACGATTTATATCTGTGATGACAATTGCCCACATTGACATAATACTTTCATCTTTGTTTTTATTTTCAGTTGTCAGTAAAGAGAAAAGATCCAATCATGGTCAAAAATTAAAGTTCAACAATGTATGTTTACCCAAATACAACCTATAAAGTGACATTTCAACCAAAAACAGAAATGACAGACAATGTTCTCTTGGCATTTGGGATACCGATCTTCCTGGCAAACATTATTGGCATTGTAGTTGTCTGGCAAAGCACAAAGTTACCATTCCAGATCCGATTATTAACTTTGAATTTGTCATATGCAGATGGAGGAATTGGACTTGTCATGCTTTTACCTCGCAGATGGCTATACAAGGAATGCAATGTTCGAAAATATTTGTTGGAGATCTTGGGAACATCCTCATTTTTGACCATCACTGCTTTTAATGTTGACAGATGCTTGGTTATTCTGTATGCTATTCAGTACACCATGTTCATCACCAAATCCAGGATCTTTACAGTGTGTGTTGTAATCTGGATACTCAGCTCATCCATTGTGTATTTACTGTATTCAAATGAACAGTGGGAAACATTAGGCTTCTCATGCGAGGAGGCATTTGCCAGCAATTTGAAAACATTTAATGTGATTGGTCACGTAATCCGTACCATCATTATCATGATTAATGTCCTTATTATGGTATTATTGTGTTTATATCTCAGAAACAGAATGAAACAGTTGTCTCACACAGGGCTGCAACAGTTCAAAGTAAAACACTGGGACTACCAAGCTGTTACTATTAAGAAAATTCTACTCATTACGATAATTTTCACTGTTTTATATACACCATACATGATTTGCCAATTAATGTTGTCCACACATGTTCAGACTCGAAGTGAATTCATCATTAAGGGACTATCTGCCATGGCCTCATTGCTGAATAGCTTTGTCAATCCTTTTCTGTACATTTTCCGGTTCAAAGAGTGTCGTTTCCAGTTCAAGTTGCTTTTTTGTCGTTGGAACAAGTCAATCCTTGAAGAGACAGAGAGAGTGCGCAAACAAAGCTTTGCATCCTATACTATTGATGACAGCATGAAACTGAGACTACAAGCGATTCACAACAGCGCTTTGAAAAATGAAAATTCTGAAACTTCAAAATTGAAACTACATACAATGGACATAAAAAGTCAAACATCAACCAGTTCAGCATCTTCAGAATCTAGACTTTATTCCCATTTTAGCAGAAGATCTGTAAAATCGAATTCAATACCTTCAAAATCAAATTTATATAGAAATAACAGTAAGGTATCAGGAACAAAACGCAAGTCAGTTGGTTTTGCCCTTCCAGACAAGACATCAGAATCAACTACTGGTACTTGTAATTCAGAGAATGCTCAGCATAAACTGTTTGCTGCACCCAGCAAAATATTAGAAAAGACTGATTTAGAAATATCCAGATCTGATCAAGAGGACACAGTATTGCAGACATATCTCTGAAGAGAATGAAAGGCAGATCTTGTTTTGAAAATGCATAATATGTAATTGTTGATAGAAATGAATTGTAAAATATCAGTAAATATTTACATTTTCCATTGTCTTTGTCTGTGATAACACTACGAATCGATTTTGTATTATACAGTCCAATAAATTCAAATGACGTATTGTGTGGGAGCAAGCGGGGTTTGCGTACTTAATATTCAAATTTTAATTGTACAACTGCTCAAAATTATATAAGTAATAAGGAATAATTCTTTGAATATTATGAGGTGATAATTTCGGTCAGGGCGTGATCAAATCTATCATAAAGCCCTTTGGACTTTATTGGATTTGATCACGCCCAACCAAAATTATCACCTCATAATACTAAAAAAAAAATTCCTTATTCCTTAATTCTTTATTGTGTCAAATTTACACCTTATTTAGATCTTGATAAAGAGTTGTATAATTGGGTAATTAAAAAAATGCAACTTGGACTTTTTTAGCAATCTATTTCTTGCATCAAAAGAAGTTAAAGTTGGTTTTGAGTGAAATATGCATAGACTGCTAGCCATACAAATCTTGTTGATTTCTAAGAGCCATGGCTTAGTGGCTAACAATGAAATACACAGGCCTACGACACATTGCTGTTTGACACAATTACCCAAAGTCCAAGCTCTTGTTAAAATGATTCTATTCTCTATAATGTGTTATGAAGTAAGTTTTTTAGCTCACCTGAGCTGAAAGCTCAAGTGAGCTTTTGTCTGCTGTTCATCTGTCAGTAAACTTCACATTTTCAACATCTTCTCAAGAGTTACTGGTTCAATTTCAACCAAACTTGGCATAAAGCACCATTAGGCAAAGGGGATTCAAAGTTGTGAATATTAAGGACCATGCCCTTTTTCAAAGGGAGATAATTAGGAATTATTGAAAGTTTTGGAGAAATTTTCAAAAATCTTCTTCTCAGAAATTAATCAGCCAGGAAAGCTGAAACTTGTGTGAAAGCATCCTCAGGTAGTGTAGATTGGAAATCATGATCTCCGGGGGTAGGCTGGGGTCACAATGGGGGTTAAATTTTTACATAGGAATATATAAAGTTAATCTTTAAAAATCTTTTTCTCAGAAATTAATCAGCCAGGAAAGCTGAATCTTGTGTGGAAGCATCCTCAGGTAGTGTAGATTCAAAGTTGTGAAAATCATGACCCCCGGATAAGAGGACACAATGGGGGGGGGGGGGGGGGCGAAGTTTTACATAAGAATATATAGAGTTAATCTTTAAAAATCTTCTAAGAAACTAATCAGCTAGGCGATTCTTTATAATTGTTTAGACTTTGGCCTCTGAACGATTCTTCGGCTTTACAAAGGATTCTGAGTTTGATGTAGGTTTAAATATTCCATATATAAACAAATTTTTAGGATCTTTTCGATAACTGCAATGCTCAACATTGTGAATTTATGTGAATATATCGCGTTCTAACGCAACAATAAGAGGCGGTTAAACGTTTCCGTAGAAACGTTTAACCGCCTCTCGTTGTTGCGTTAGAACGCGATATATTCACATAAATATATTGTCATATATGATTGTTTCAAAGTTTAGCAATTAATTATGACAACAAACTTTATTTAGTGACACCATTTCGACATGATTTTGACGTCTTAAGCAATTTAATTTATTAAAGTCGAATTCCGCAATGTCGCGTTGAATTATTGCGTATAAACTATGCCGCCAAAATTAAATGTCGCAGAATTTATTGCAAAATAATTGTGTTTGTCGAATTCACCTAGGCGACTTATCTAAGTCAGAGGCCTCTAGGGAAATTTTCACTAAAAATTTGAACGACTAGAATAACTAATTTACTTTTATGTTGTGTGTGTGCGTGCGAGCGTGCGCGCATGTGTGTGTGATTTCTTATATTCTTTATCGTTACCATCAAATAATTTAAGTTATTATGGTTCCCATCACAAAGGATTCATCTCTCTTTTTTACTTTCAAATTAAAGTTTAAGAAATATATAGAGCAATCGGAAATGCATATTTCTTTCAGTAATTTTATATTTAATCTTTCAAAAGCACTTTGAATGATATAGAATCATCATTAATTAGGTTTAGATAAAACTCTTCAAATATACATCCATACATGTATTATTTGAAACCTAATTAAAATTTACTAAAAGTTTCTTCGTTTTGTATTAAAAATTTAGTTTAAATAAAATCATGTGTTGATTAAAATATTTACTGAAATAATAAAAAAAAAACTGTTTAATTCTTGGTGTATCCTGCATCTTTGTTTTATTTTTGCATTCGTTAATTTACACTTTAAAGCTGTTGGTTTTTTAATTACTAAAGAATGTGCTACGCCCTTGTCTCTCACGCTTATGGAGCTTTGCAGTTAGCTATTATAGTTACTGCTTTATATTATTGTGTTTATAATTGCCATTGATTGAGTTAAATTGTTTTTCAAACTTAAGACGACAAACTTAAGTTGACATTCCTTGTAAACAGACAAGAAGTCATCAAAATATGGACGCGAAAGCCTCGCAAATTGTACAATTTCAACATAATTAATTTTCAATATAAAAGATAGCGAGAAAATTTCTACGTATTTATATAAATACGACAAATTTATAACGCAAAATAATATTATGACTTAATCAAAGTCAACAAAGCTTGAAATGAGAGGTTAAATCATCAAAGATATATCGACTTGTTATTAACTCATTGTATAAGTCGACAAAATTTTGACAATAAATACATTTTATAGGAATATGGCACTAAATTTAATTTGCCATTAAGAGATTTAAAACAACATCAAGAGGCGGTTATACGTTTCCGTAGTATTTACTTCGAAGTCGAGTTGTAATATACGTTGAAAATAACACGAAGTTCTTTCCACTTATTCATATAAGATAAAATATCAAATCCGATTATTTTATGTGGAAATCAATAGATTATGATCGTTGTTATTTAAAAATAATAAAGATTGAATTAACTTTTCTTGAAAAAATCCAAAATAGACTGAAAGGCTGAACCAATCGACTTGAAAGCTAGGATTCTGGTAAACGAAGAACACTTATTGTGTATGTATTTTTTCACAATAATAAATCAAATAACAACTGTTATCTTTTTTAGTATAACAATATATTTTCTTGTAATAACGAGATAATTAACTCGTAATAACGAGATAATTATCTCGAAATTACGAGATATTTTCTTGTAATAACGAGATAATTAACTCGTAATAACGAGATCTTTTCTCGTAATTACGAGATCTTTTCTCGTAATAACGAGATAATTATCTCGTAATAACGAGATCTTTTCTCGTAATTACGAAATAATTATCTCGTAATAACGAGATACTTAACTCGTAATAACGAGATCTTTTCTCGTAATTACGAGATCTTTTCTCGTAATAACGAGATTATTATAAAAATATTTTTTTATGTGGCCCTATTCGTCTTTCGTAAATATATGTTAAAACGTGTAATTTTTTTCTATTGTAGCACATATACCCCGGTAATAGATGCAGCGGTTTGCATGCTATAACTTCATATAAAAATCATTTTAAAAGATATAATAGACCACTGCATCGAAAACCATGGAAACGAACTTCTGAAATATAGAGAACTTCGGTTGAATGAAAACAACGGAAATTTTTTACCAGACAAAAATACGCGAAGATATTATTCCTTCAAATGTTGTAAAAGATCAGATGTGCATCGTAGTTAGAACTCAGCACAGCGCAGACTTAATTAATACGCCAAAGAAAGAAAAACTTATGAGAAATGTTAAAGTGCATTTAAAACTTTTGAATGTTTAATCATAACTAAAACAAAATTTATCAATAAAGGAATGTGTGATTCTTTAATCTTTTAAATACATTTTAGATATTGAGTAATACTGCAAATGGAAATTGACATGATACGGACATAATAAAACCGTAGATATTTTAAATATGTACATATATATTTAATGTTATTATAGTTTCATGTTAAATACTGAAATCTAATTGGTTTAGACGCAGTTAATAATCCGTTCTCATACCCTCAGCGTTAGCAACACACTTGGCAACGGGCCGATAGAACGAATTGTTACATGCGCGTAAATTATGCGCGCAGGGTTCGTCGTAGAACTCACGTATTTTCTATATAAAAGCAGTAAAATTTGCTATAAAATTAAGACATTCAGTATAATAAAATAAATAGTTCCTGTTTGGGAGGGTACCAGTTGAAATTGACACCCCTCGAAAAATATTGTTAACCTCCGCTTCGCGTCGGTTGACAATGGTTTCTCGGGGTGTCAATTTCAACTGGTACCCTCCCAAACAGGCACTATTTATTTGATATAACTGGACTGCGTTCAAGATCGTAGCTGCTATATGTAGGTACATATGTAGGGCTACGAATTAGCTACACTGTTGAAAGGTAAGCCAACCTAGCAACTACGTAGATATTCGTACGACGTAGCCTAAATTTTCAATGCTAATCATCAAATTCAAGATGGCTATCTTAGTACCACTTTGTAACAAACATGAAATTTATCTTATCTTGTGATATTTTGTTCATCCTATAAGTTACTGTGAATTTTAACATGTATGTTTCCGCTTGAAATTAACAATTTTTGTCGATGTAGTAAGTATTTAGTTGAATATTTCCAATTTCAAATCAGAGACCTAGCGGCTAAACCTGCATCCGTTGAATAGACCTATAGATATCTACGACCTAGCGGCTACGCTAGCTGCTACGATCTTGAACGTAACCTTGTCTCCAAGTTGGATGTACAAACTATGATGATAATGATGTTTATTTTTCAAGATTTGGTTTTCATGGTTTCAAACTTAAACTAATAATTGCTTTTGTGCCATTTCTTTTATATTATGTAAAGACTCCGCGTTCTACAGGTCCATGCTCCGTGTTCTGCAGAGCGAATGCATTTTCAGCTCCGTGTTCGTACGATTCAATTTTTATCAACCCTGTTCCCTTTAAACGCTAATAATTCATTAAAAGTTAAGATAATGACTTGAAAATTGGATAGAATGTAGATTAATGATTTTAACAGATTTGTATTCTTTAAAATTGTGTTTAATTGGCATTCAGCGGTCACACTTGTTACTTAAAAATTTTGCTTGCAAAAATTATCGAAGATTTTAATGTTTAAACACCAACAGCGGAAAAGTTTCTTTCTCGATTTGTTAGAATGTTGCACCATTTCAAAGATGAACCATCCCTTTATGAGTTAGACCTTTAAAAAATTTCAATTAAACATTTTATGAGCGATTTTGAAGGAAAGTTCAAGACCTTAGCTTTTCCGTGTGAACTAAACACTGCTCCGCGTTCTGCAGAGTCCTCCGCGTTCGGAAGAGCCGTATGATGGGGGTGATTAATAAGTGACATATAGGTCCGATGATTCCTTAAGATATTATATAATATACATGTCTCTGTTATTGTTTATGAAACACATGTCACTATAATAAATCATTTACTTAATTACTTTAAACAATAAAATGCTTTCTTTGGTGATTCATGTGGGATATGAAGATGGCGACATTGCAGAAATCAAAGTACTGAAGTACTGACGGGAGTTGATTTTATCGATTTTGATATATTTTAAAATCAACAATATGTAATTTTGCATGGCAAGTAGTTTCTTAGCTGTTTTTGAATTACGTTCAACCAGACGCTTGGCTGTCTCCGTAATCTCCAACCAGCAGCTAGACTCTCTGCTGGTCGAAGAGCCGAGCCACAGGCACCTGACGTTATAAATTTTTCTCGTTATAAAAATAAATACCATATACCTATTATGTATATAGGGTATTTATTTTTATTATGAGAACAATTTATAACGCCAGGTGCCTGTGGGTTAAAGAGACTATATTGAACTCTGGCGAAGGAATACATACAACTAAAAATATCTAAATTGTTCGTACCATTTACAATCTGACTATTTTCAAGGTATTTACAAATGAGTTTCCTTGAAAAACAATGCTTCTGAATACATTACATCGAATTTATCGATTATTTTCAAGTACTAATTATAAATCTTGTCAGCGGCGATGATTCTTTCTTAGGTCCAAACACTTTCATTTCCGGTTTTCCAGAGTAACTGCATAGGAGAGTTGATTAAAATTAACTCCCAAAAATACTTAAAAACCGCATTAGCATTTTCTAAATGTCTACCGGTAAATGCCGAAAGTGCGAATGTCGAAGTGGCCCCATCGGAACACCATATTGACTGTGTATCTCCCTAGCACCATCTATTCAACATCTTTAAGATCATAACAACATTTACATATAATTTAATTCTGGTTGTAACGCGATTTCTGATTGGCTAAAAAATTGTTTTATATCGTATAAAGAATGTTGCCTACGTCACAGTTACACTAACGTCAAAAACGTATCAATCCGCTGGACGTTACGTTTAAATTTTGTACATTTTTATGTAATTTTAAAGGTCAAATTACTGTTTTTATCTACAATTAAATTATAAGGAATGAATTAATATTTATTAGTTTTATACGATATAAAATGGTTTGGGACAGTTTACGCTTTTTTATAAACCGCTTCGCGGTTTATATCGTATAAAACAAATAAATATTGAATTCATTCCCTAAATAAACACAAGCTCAGTAAAAACTTTATAAATAATTATTCCCATGTTGAAATGGCCGCATGTCAATATAATTATTTTACGTTTATGTAGTCTGATTTAGTCTTGTTAAGAAACCTTTTACAAACTAGTATTGAAATCAATGCTTCGACATTCTTTATTCAAATGTGGTTTAGAAAATTCACTCAACCACACTTTTTGGATCCGTAGTAAGCAGACATTTATTTACTTATTTATTTTTTACTTATACGCATACATGTATGTACTTTTTAATACATACAGGTATATTGAATAAACACACCATTATCTATACCGGTATATTGTCCCAACTTTTTATAAAATATGTATCACTTTTATGTAACTCTTTAAACATCACATTAGCGATATATTACGTGTAATTATACTTTCATGTTTAATACTGAAATCTGATTGGTTTAGACGCAGTTAATATAATCCGTTCTATTACCCTTAGCGTTAGCAACACACTTGGCAACGGGTAACACAACGAATTGTTACATGCGCGTAAATTATGCGCGTACGGTTCGCCGTAGAATTAACCTCATTTCTATAAAAAAGCAGTAAAGTTTTCTATAAAATTAAGACATTCAGTATAATAAAATAAATAGTGCCTCTTTGGGAGGGTAACAGTTTGACACCCTTCGCGTCGGTTGACAATGGTTTTCACGGGATGTCAATTTCCACTGTTACCCTCTCAAACAGGCACTATTTATATAATATTATATTTTTTGCAAATACATGTAGACATAATTTATTTTGCCGATGAGAGGGCGCAGATATATGCCAACATAAATTCAATAAAAACCAATTTCAAATTCTAAATGAACACAAGTACACACTTTTTCAGACAGCTAATTTACTTTCCACATGCCATCCAGCTAATTCTTGCTCCATATAACAATGTATCGGCCCATGTCCTAAATGTGACCTGGAATCCAGTTTTGGTAACAGCAGTGACCGCCGAATTGAACCGAAGATTCGTGTTGTGAGAGGAATCCAGAAGATATAGACCGTATGTCACGGTCGGCTTCTCCTCAAAAGGGGACCTGAATTGAACGCTCCGTGTGTATGGCCACCGTGGAGCAGGGGATGCGTGTTGTCCGACGATCCCAGATTCACCTATATGACAAAAATACATAAAAATCAAAAGGTTATGTAAAACATTTATAAATGCATTCCTCTGCTTTAAAGCTCATATTTTTACAGACATCTTGTATGAATATTCTATATTATACTTTAAAATCATATATATTCCAACACATCGATAGTACATATATGTTTGGATTCTTACGGCCAGAAAAAAACCATATCTAGTTCTAAAACCTTGAGTAAATTATAAGAAAAAGGACTTCAGTGACAGTGCTTTTAATTTCAATATCTGAATAATAAAATACTCCACCTTTGAAATCACTGTAAAGAGTTTTGCTGCCTTTGGAATATTTAAAGACAAATGGATCTTGATATAGGCATAAATAGTATTCTGACGTATAATGTCAATGTTTAAACTTGGTAGAATTATCACATTGATGAACTACTTACATCTCATAGTTTTACCTGTAAAAAAGAAATCGGAAATCTTAATCCATAGAAAAATTAATACCCTACATTTTTCTTTATCAATGTTTATGTGTAATGTTACTGTACTTGTAAATTTTGTTCACCTCTCATTTGTAAACTGACGAGAGCGAGATTAACATAAGCCTTTTGGCTGGTTTCTCAATCTGTTATGCACTGTTACTGTTATATGTATGATGCTAATTACTAAATAAATATTGTTTAAACTAATTAAATAAATACGGAAACATCAGAACCATCTCAAGAAAAGACGTTGACTTACGATTCTGTAGTGCCTCTATCTGTTTCTTTTGGGCAGCTATATAAAATTCCATGTGTTTGATTTTTGTTTTCATCGTTTCTATCTTGGGTTTCATGTCGTACAGTTGTTCCATTAAATAAAACACCAGTGCGTTCCCGGATCGATTTTGTCTTTCATTGTTGCTATTCTGCATAACGAAAGAAAGTTAACAAAAGTGTTATAAATCATATTATTATACTTTCATGTTAAATACTGAAATCTGATTGGTTTAGACGGAGTTGACAATCCATTCTAATACCCTCAGCGTTAGCAACACACTTGGCAACGGGCCGATAGAACAAATTGTTACATGCGCGTAAATTATGCGCGTACGGTTCGCCGTAGAACTCACGTCTTTTTGATATAAAAGCAGTAAAATTTGCTATAAAATTAAGACATTCAGTATAATAAAATAAATAGTGCCTGTTTGGGAGGGTACCAGTTGAAATTGACACCCCTCGAAAACCATTGTCAACCTCCGCTTCGCGTCGGTTGACAATGGTTTTCTCGGGGTGTCAATTTCAACTGGTACCCTCCCAAACAGGCACTATTTATATAATGTTGTTAGATACCATGAATGTACCGGTAATGTCAAGAAGTGGACCAAATAAAATATAGAGATTAGAGATCATCTACACATCTCATGAAACCGTATTTATTGAATTTTCACTGATTTTATTAAATGGGTACGCTACATTTCTATTTTTTTTTTTTCAATTTCTAATTTCTAATGGTTCAGATATTTTAATAAGTATTTCTTAAAGTCTACCAATATTTGACTGTCGGTTGTCAAGTGTGAAGCAAGATATAAAGCTTACAAATTTTTGTTTTATAATAAACTATGCCTTTTTAAAACCATTATTACAAAAATTGTGATCGATTGTGAAACTAAATTAAAAAACAAAAAATAGAATAAATATTTTTTCGTTTGAAATATGCATTGTCTTATGCATCACGTACTTGAGACTGAACTGTTCCAGAAATGGCGACTGCCGTGACAAGCAACAAAACCTCTGCGATAAGACCCATTGTAATACCATTTGATGTCATCTTTGGACGTACCTTTGATTAAACCATGTAAGCATAGGCAAGTTATTGTAGCATGAGCATTAAATGAAAACAAAATAATTACATGTAGAAATCAAATTCCTTAAAAACAGTATGATAGATGGAAGACTTTTTCCTTATTCTATAAACATCTATCTACATTTAGTAGTTTTGAGTTTGAGCATATTTAATAAAATTAGTTTGCTATTACAAAAGTTTACATTATTCCTACAGTAAATATGTCAAAAATGAATTATTTATTATGCAAAAAGTGGTTTGTTCCCATTTCGCCTTAACTGTGAAATACAGGTAAAAAAGTAGTAAGGCGAAATGAGAATTTCTTGATAAAACTACTGTAAAAACAGAACTTGTAAATTGGTGAGATATTTTGATAATAATTAGTTTATAACACATATAAAAGTAATGAGATTTGAAAAATGAATAAAAATCAATGTAATGTGAACCTTAATAAAATTAATAGCGAAAAATTATGAGAAAGAACATGTTAAAGATTCATTTTAAAATTCAATATTAGAATAATTAGCCAAAAATAGAACTCGCATGTAGTAAAACTGAAGCGATTAAAATGCTAAAAAGTACATGTATCTTGTAATCTTTAAGATAACGTATGTCTTTAATCTTCATCAATTTTATCCGAAATCCATAGCCAATTTGGTATGAATCGGTCTTATTGTGGAGCTAAATCACTTCTTCATTCATTAATTCATTCATTCATTCATTCATTCAATCTTTATTTCCCTCCTAAGAAGGGTAATATAAATGGTCAAAAGTTCACAAAAATGGTACAAGTCAAAGTAAACAATGAAGAGGATACAGAAAGAGGTGAATATACACACATAAAAGGATGTGAAAAAGGCTGTGAGCATAATTCAAATATTCCTATAATTGACTATAGTTAATCAGCTTGCTTATACTAAAATATCAAAATGTTTATACCATTGTTGATCAATTTTAGCGAATCATGTGAATGATAAATACCGGTATTTTGAATAATAAAACTTTATACATATCTATACCAGTGCTTTCTACAGTACATTTTTTACGAACTTATTTATACTTTATTAAGAACAACTTTAGATAAATGATAATACGTGTACCTGTATTACAAACAATATTTACACAATTAGATGTTTATACAAGTTCCCACCTCGCCTTAATTCACCTTATAGCCTACTTAGGCGAAATGGGAACACCAACTTTTACAGTTAAGGCGAAATGGGAATAAACCCCAAAAATTAAATTTTATCCCGAGTGTTCTGTGTGGCTTCAGGTCTGTAGCTCCTGGTCTGAAAAACATTTGATGGACGATCTGGTCCTACCGAAGCCGTCCATCCGAGCTACAGAGCTGAATCTTTGCTTAGCAATGCTGGTCAAATATTATATTTTATAAATAATACTTACGAGAGAAATACAATTTATATATTCGTAGATTTCTGATTGTTACTGTTTTGCCACATCTGAAGTGAATGACTAATTAGAATATCGATAGTACTTTATATACTGATACCAAGTTCATTTTTATTTACTGCATAAAGCTGATACCACAGAGTGGCAAAACTGACGTATCACTTACAAGCGACAGATTTCTTTTCAATTTCACACAGATGTTGTCGTTTGTAAAGTTTTGTTTTGGTTTATGTAATCCCCCCTTTATTTATTAAACTACATGATCTAATTTTCAGCAACTCATTTTGCATAGGTATGCAATATATTGACAGAAATATACTTGATTTAAATTGAAAGGATTGAACTACCTTGCGCTTACCTTGTGAATCAAACTTTAAAAACATTAAAAATATTCAAGTACCAATATCCAGCGCGCTTCAACTTTATACCTTATACCCTCGACGCAAAGATTCCCTAACCACGTTCGTACTGCACACAGCGGATGCAGTCCCAGAAGAATTCTAGAAGACTACGCGGTCACACAATCATTTTCTTGTTACAATGACTATTTTAAACGTTTGTAACAATGAAAAAATAGAACCAAAGTGAAAGAAAATTGAATGCAGGAAACAAAAAGACCCAATCTGGCAATCATAGTGGAAGAATTGCATCTGTCACTGCAGAACAGAACTAGTGTATTACAACACTTGTATGTAAATGAAGACGACATAAAATCGAAACATGTCTGTCCCCATTAAGGATTTGCAGGACTGGCCCTTAAATATTCAATCCCATGTATCTCAAAAATTAACAACAATTTTAGAAAGGTACAAGAACAAAAAATGTTTGTATTCTTGAGATCTTTCCATGATATCAAGAAAAAGGGTCTGGTTTATTTAACTAGCGATTAAGAGACTCGTAAAATCTATTACAAGTAACTTCAAAATAATGAAGATTTTGAAATGCACTATAGTATGCATTATAATAGCAATGTTGCTGATCGTAACAATATCCGTTTGAAAAAATCATTGCCACGAGGCAGGCAGGTTTTTTTTTTTTTTTTTTTTTTTTTTTTTTTTTTTTTTTAGAGACACAATTTACAATGACGGTAACTTGTATGATTTATTTGTGTACTCATCAGCAGATATTTATCAAGCTGATACATTGGCAAAGTTTAAATATTTGCTTTTAAACTGTTTCTGTTTCATTTTCAAAGGATGAGTTTTTGCAGATGAACAAACATGGGCAAATGGTTTATGCCCCTGCTTCCTTTTGCAGCCAATCTTCCCTGTCTACAGAAATAACACAATTCTGAACTTAAATAGAGGACTTCTTATGGCATTTCACTAGTTGAATTTGCCATATAAAAATTATTCATTTGGGGTGTTTTCTTATTGATCTTCAGTGCCTGGGGAACATGACAGAAATCAAGGGAAAGTAAATTAGTCATCATTAAATTCTCAAACAATACAATTGTCCTTTATTCCTGCTACCAGGCAATATTACAGAGGCCTCAATTTCTGAAGATAACAGAGACATTTCAGTGGTAGTCTTAACAGGGACCAACCTACATGTAGCTTGGTAAACCTTTAGGGAGACTTCACTTCTCCCTCACAGAAAAATGGGGAGAAGTTTGAGAAATCAGGTAGACTTTCATTCTTTGACACTGGCATGATGCTAATGATAATACCTGTATACACAGATTCAACCCTAATTCAAGTTGGATTAGAAGCAAGTCAATTAAAAATAAAACAACTCCTAAATATTTTAATAACTTATCAAATTTGTTAAATTTGATTTATTAATTCATTTTATAGATGAAATATTTTGAAATTGTGTTAGCTAAATGACAAATAAAATCAATCTATTTACTTTTGTGTATTTTGGAGGTATCAGTCCAACCCTTTGACCCAATTACAACCGTCATGTAGTGGATCTGTTTAATTTTAAAGATAACTGTAGACAAACGGTTTTATGATTATTTTAACATTAATTTGGCAGAGTTATTAACTAAGTTACCAACTAATTGCAATATCAGAACTAACGTTATAAATATCGGTTGTAATTTTTAGTGCACAGTATCACGACTACGTGGTTGCATCAACCTCCAAAGATAAGACAGTCGCTAGTTATTAATCACAACAGGGGTTAACTTAGGCTATGAATATGTCTTTTGGATTAAATAATTATCATTTTATTGCATTGTGGGGTTAATTTTCACGATCGTTAACTCAGAATACAGGGTGACTTCAACCTCTCTTTTTGAGGAAATTCTGGCGAAGTTACCGATCACAATGCGAGTACTTTTAAGCTCAAGTCGCCCCTCCCCCTAGGTTGGTCACTGGGTAGATGTGTCATATATAATCACGTTTTCACTTACAGAGATACAGAGAAAAGCATTTATGGGAAAAGCCTACCAATTATTTTCCCATAGAGCTCCATACAAACGTTATGACCTCTCAGTACTTTACTATAATAGTGACAGTCAAGATTTTGGTATCATTTGAAACTTCAATTCAAGACCTTTCAGGAAATGACTAAAAAAATATAGGGTCCCGTGGCATTTATAGGTCAAATTTGCAGTTGTTTACAACTTACAGCGATCAGCAGTAAATGTCACTCTACATAAAAAATCAACCCCCACTCCTACAATTTTTCCTAGTGTTGCTATATTCTTTAAAATATTCCCACATTCCATCATTTATTTTAAAAACTAATATTTTTACTACAAAATGAGAATTGTCACATACCTGAATTCAGCCAATCGCGTAACGCCTACCCATTCATTCCTTATTACAATGTTCTATAACTTTTCTCTGATGTAAACATCCGGGGGTTTGGTACTCTCATTCCTTTATTCTGAGCGTTTGTTTACATTGATTCTATAATAGAGAAAACCAATAATGATAAGATATGATAATTCCGGTAAAAAAGTTTGATGCGGCG
Organism: Magallana ariakensis; assembly: GCA_020458035.1. NCBI lineage: Eukaryota > Metazoa > Mollusca > Bivalvia > Ostreida > Ostreidae > Magallana > Magallana ariakensis. The sequence goes on from CM035815.1 coordinate 35,815,066, forward strand.
ATTATTTTGCTGATGCGGCGGTGCCTGAGAAACAAATCAATAATTTTTTTTGGCCTTAATATTCAAATGTTAATCGTACAACTGTTCAAAATTATATATAAATAAAAGTAATAAGGAATAATTCTTTGAATATAATGAGGTGATAATTTCGGTCGCGGCGTGATCAAATCTATCATAAAGCACTATGGGCTTTATTGGATTTGATCATGCCCGACCAAAATTATCACCTCATAATACCAAAAAATGATTCCTTATTCCTTAATTCTTTGCTGTGTCAAATTTACATCTTATTTAGATCTTGATAAAAAATTGTATAACGGGGTAATTAAAAAAATGCAACTTGGACTTTTGTAGCAATCTACTGTCCATCTGTCCGAGTAAACTTTCCACATTTTCAACATCTCAAGAGGTACTGGGCCAATTTCAACCAAACTTGGCATAAAGCACCATTAGGCAAAGAAGATTCAAAGTTGTGAAAATTAAGGACCACGCCGTTTTTCAAAGGGAGATAATTAGGAATTATTGAAATTTTCAAAAATCTTCTTCTCAGAAATTAATCAGCCAGGAAAGCTGAAACTTGTGTGAAAGCATCCTCAGGTAATGTAGATTGGAAATCATGGTCCCCGGGGGTAGGCTGGGACCACAATGGGGGTCCAATTTTTACATAGGAATATATTGAGTTAATCTTTAAAAATCTTTTTCTCGGAAAATAATCAGCCAGGAAATCTAAAACTTGTGTGGAAGAATCCTCAGGTAGTGTAGATTCAAAGTTGTGAAAATCATGATCCCCGGGGGTAGGGTGGGGCCAAATTGGGTGGTCAAATTTTTACATTAGAATATATAGAATTAATCTTTAAAAGTCTTCTTCTCAGAAACTAATCAGCCAGGAAAGCTGAAGCTTGTGTGGAAACATTATCAGGTAGTGTAGATTCAAAGTTGTGTAAATCATGACCCCGCGGGTAGGGGGCACAATGGGGGGGGGGGTACAAGTTTTACATAGGAATATATAGAGTAAATCTTTAAAAATTTTCTAAGAAACTAATCAGCCAGGCGATTCTTTATAATTGTTTAGACTCTGGCCTCTGGACGATTCTTCGGCCTCAAAAAGGATTCAGAGTTTGATGTAGGTTTATTAGTCAGCCCGCGGGCTTACTAATTAAGTTTGGATGAAACTTCAATTGCGCTTGCGTAAATTGGAATTCTGGGAAGAAATTAGACAGTTCGTGTTAGAGAAATTCGAAGAAGTTATGAAATTGGTCAGTTTCTAGGTCAAACTGCGCATCGATGTATTGGAAGATCGTCTGCAGCCACAGTCCGGGGTCCGCGTATATCTTTCCGACTCTCTTAGTGAAATTGGAAAGTAAATATATATTGTTAATGGTTTGCGACGATACCATTAAAATCAGAGAGCTATGTTTGCAAAGATACAACTTTGAGTATTAATTGTGCAGTCATACATTGTTGTACACCGCTACACGCTTATCTACAGGTGCCTACTAATGTGCACCCGCATATCTATTATTGTTCTTGAAATTATTTGTGTTTTAATAGATTGTGTATTCACTTTTGACCTAAAAACAAAATTCTGCTGGCTGACTTTCTTAGCTTTTTATAAAGCTTACCTTGTACAGTATTCCATATATAAACAAATGTTTAGGATCTTTTTGAGAACTGCAATGATCAACATGTGATATGACTATTTAATCATCCTGTTAGAAAATGGACTTCTGATTATAAACATAAGAATATCCAGGGGGAAAATGGATTTTATTTATACAGGATCTACATGCATTATTGTATTATATATTGTCCAGATAGTTTGTATGATGACTCCATTAAGCTGATTTTATCATACCTAATGTTCCTCGGATGAGCGATGTGGCCCATGGGCCTCTTGTTCTTTAAATCATTTAACATTTTATGGTTTCCATTCAATATTTATAAGAAAAGAAAAGAAAAGAAAAACTATAATGATCAATTTGGTCCTTCAAGTCTACCCCTTTCAATTTGCTTCCGACGCCACTGATTATATGAATTTATTTTGTAAAATATAAATGTATATGTAACATCATTATTTTTGCTACAAAATTACCGATCCAGGGCCTCAACGAAAATGTTGCGTAATACCTCAAACAAACGTTGTCTGTAATTTCAAATAAAATGTAAAAAAAAAAAAAAAATGAAGACGACATCATTAGTTTATACAAGGAAAGATTGTATGCATCAATCCGACAAGAGAGAAAGAAGTGAAAAAAAGAGGCGACATCAGATATCTTTATATAAAATCACAAAACAGTTAGGAGGTACACCATCAAGCAACAAAAATTCCGTTGAAGAACAATGTGACTCTTACCAAGTTAGAAGACCATCTTGAAAGTTGGCAAGAACATTTTCAGGAGGTACTAAATTAAATCGACCCCTCTAACAGGTCCATCTAATTAAATCTAATCCAAAGGACGAGTGCACTTATGGGCCCCTGTAAAAAGTGAAGAAAAAAAAAATAAAGATTCAAATTAAGCATAATTTTTCACCTTACATAACCTATTGCTATCTAATCCATAAGAATCAACAAGTTTTATCGCTGAATTTAATGTATATAAAGAGAACGAAGCTTTACAACATAGTAGGGGTCAGCAGACACTCGTGATTTTGTTTAGTAAATCGAGGACGGGCATTCATTTCAAAGCCTTTGTTTACTGTCAGCCTCACCGAGTACAAACTTGTGGAAAAGACAAAATACGCATTATTCATTTAGAAAACTCATGTGAAAAGAAGAAGTTTGTACTACATTAGGATGGTACCTAAAAAATGAAAAACGTATGAAAACATCAAGGTTTTTCCTTAGCGAAAGCTATTACCTGCGTGACCCATGTTTGAACCCACGCATGGAATAAATTATATCAAACAATCACGTGGGTTCTATCTAGGTAGACGTTTGTCAAATGTGCTCACTGTAAAACATTGACACATTTTAAATCGCTTTCCCTCAACTTTGTATGGTCAGGAATGTTTGTTTGATCACTATGGTAATATGCAACTTCAAAGCTTTATTCGATTTTTTTTTTCAGACGTAAAATTATACATAAAGTATAATTCAGCAAACGCGCCAATCGATCCACCAACAGAATAACGTTGATTGAAATGTCTCCTCCCTCTGATTTGAATTCAAGTAGTTTCTGTTCGATTTTTCCGGATTTAGATTATTTATAGGCATTTAAAAATCCTCATTTTTTAAAAACTGTATGCTAGTTTTGGTAAATGTAAACGTGCATATAAATCAGAAGTATCCATCAGTGCTTAAATATTACGGGAAAAAAGCAATTTGTTGATATTTTCTACATAAAAACGGCACATAAAAAGGGCCCATTCTTTAAGTTTAAGTGCACTCGTTCTTTGAGCATCGACATTAACGATATTACAGAAACAAAAAGACGTCTTATAGGTCTCAATACCCTTTCTTCGCTATCTGTGAATGAAATTACCATAATATATCAGAATACTGACAAAATTCAAAGGACTCTTTGTAAAACAACCACACACACACACACACACACACACACACACACACACACACATTCATATATGCTTAATCAAATCCACACTAACTTGTTGAAACATCATTTTTCGCCAAAGATCGTACACGCCAAATATAATATGTTTACAGTATTTTAGACAGAGGTTAATGCTGATCGATCCAAAGCCAGTTGGCTGAAGGCTAACAACAGTAAGTCACTATTTAATTTACCATTATTTAGTTACCATTCCAGATCCGATTATTAACTTTGAATTTGTCGAATGCAGATGGAGGAATTGGACTTGTCGTGATTTTACCTCGCAGACGGCTATACAAGGAATGCAATGTTCAAAAATATGTGTTGGAGATCTTGGGAACATCTTCATTTTTGACCATCACTGCTTTAAATGTTGACAGATGCTTGGTTATTCTGTATGCTATTCAGTACACCATGTTCATCACCAAATCCAGAATCTTTACAGTGTGTGTTGCAATCTGGATACTCAGCTCATCCATTGTGTATTTATTGTATTCAGATGAACAGAGGGAAACATTAGGCTTCTCATGCGAGGAGGCATTTGCCAGCAATTTGAAAACATTTAATGTGATTGGTCACGTAATCCGTACCGTCATTATCGTGATTAATGTCCTTATTATGGTAGTATTGTGTTTGTATCTCAGAAACAGAATGAAACAGTTGTCTCACACAGGACTGCAACAGTTCAAAGTAAAACACTGGGACTACCAAGCTGTTACTATTAAGAAAATTCTACTCATTACGATAATTTTCACTGTTTTATATACACCATACATGTTTGGCCAATTAATGTTGCCCACACATGTTCAGACTCGAATTGAATTCATCATTGACTATCTGCCATGGCCTCATTGCTGAATAGCTTTGTCAATCATTTCTGTACAGTTTCCAGTTCAAAGAGTGTCGTTTCCAGTTCAAGTTGCTTTTTTGTCGTTGGAACAAGTCAATCCTTGAAGAGACAGAGAGAGTGCGCAAACAAAGCTTTGCATCCTATACTATTGATGACAGCATGAAACTGAGACTACAAGCTATTCACAACAGCGCTTTGAAAAATGAAAATTCAGAAACTTCAAAATTAAAACTACATGCCACGGACACAACAGCGCTTTGAAAAATGAAAATTCAGAAACTTCAAAATTAAAACTACATGCCACGGACATAAAAGGTCATTTATCAACCAGTTCAGCATCTTCAGAATCTTGACTACATTCCCCATTTTAGCAGAAGATCATTAAAATCTAATTTAACACCTTCAAAATCAAAGTATAGAATTAACAGCAAGGTATCAGGAACAAAACGCAAGTCAGTTGGTTTTGCTCTTCCAGACAAGACATCAGAATCAACTACCGGTACTTGCAATTCAGAGAATGCTCAGCATAGGCTGTTTGCTGCAGCCAGCAAAATATTAGAAAAGACTGATTCGGAAATGTCCAGATCTGATCAAGAGGACACAGTATTGCAGACATTTCTCTGAAGAGTATAAAAGGCAGATCTAATTGTTTTGAAAAAATAGTTCATAAAGATTAATAATAATTGAATACCATTTATTCTTCGTTGATTTATGAGTCTAATTTATTTACATCTGATTTAGATTTTAAGAGTCAAATGCGGAGACAGAACGCTGAGGGTCAGTGTTGGAGTCGACGATTGAACATCGAGGAAAAAAATAAGGTAATTGTTAAGCTAGGTCTTACGTGCCTGAATAAGGCTTCCGAGACCTGAAAATGAAGCTTTGTACCCATGATATAGTCGACTTGGCAATATTTGTATCTTATTCGGGGTTGCGCACTTTTATTTTAGTGCGGTTATACATAAGAGCGCAGTAGCAAGCGCTCGCGCTCTAGAGAGAAGAAAGGAATAGTGTACATATCATTGATTACCATATGAGATTGAGAAAATTGATTAATTCTTCATAGCTCAAGTAGAGCAGCCGAATTATAAAGAACTCAAAAACCGTTACAATAGTAACTCTTGATAAAGGAGAATTTTACCCTGAACAAACTGAACAAAATTTAGAAACGAACAATTAAGTATTCTCTAAAATGTGTTGGTAGTTTTCTCTTGAAATCATTTACAATGTTTCCATGCAACATTTATAACAAAACATATTCTATACCCTTAAATTCAATTCGGTCTTTGCTAGTTGGCTGCTTGACCATATCTTGGATTGATAACTGTTGTATGTTACATTAGCATTGCTAGCCTTGTCTGTATATCTGTTGCTTACAATTACACCTATTTTTGGGTAAATAGTCACAAGTACCAAATTTCGCAACTGTACTCAATTTCGTTTCAAGTTTGTAGCTTTGTACCCTTGATGTTAAAGCTTATTTTAGGGAGACCTGACATATTTTTAATTCCCCGGCATGTACATGTATCTGGCTTGGACATACTCCTACACTAGCGTTCGTTATGTCCATCCTTATATCTTAGTGGTTGTCCTTAATACCACATTTAGCTCAGTTTCAAACAGAACATCCCGAGGCACATCGTCAAATATGCTTTCTGCTGCAAAATTATTTTAATTTTTTAATTTTCCTGGTGGTGCTCAGTATGGCCATTGGTAACACTCTCTCGTAATGCGACTGTTTATCGTACCTTTGCTTTTAGGCAAAAAAAAATCATTTTAAAATTTTACTTTTCATGTTTTATGATAAAATAGATTCGCCCCCCCCCCCTCCTTGTATTTGTTGATTAATTATATGTATTTTTTTTAAACTCTGCTTTGAGGCAATGACTCATTGCATCCCGTGTATCAAATCACTTCCACACATGTATATCTATTGAAAAGCTGCGAGTGAATTGCAAGAGGGTGCTTTTTATTGGAGCAAGAATACTAGTATTATTTGGACCTTTTATACCTTTTATTGAAAGAAAACATCATAGAGTTGTCATAATCTTTAACCTTTTAACGCACGACAAACCCATTTGGAATACAAGTTGGCTTGACAATCAATCTTTGTATTGTAGTTGTATGATGATCAAAAACTTCAAATTTGTTTTGTGCAGATTGAAGAATCGACTTTTCGTGCAGTAACCCTGCATATGGTTATGTAAGGAATTAAATGGTCGAAAATATTCAATGGAGATCTTGTGAACATTCTTGTTCTACCAAGCTATTACTATAAAAAAATATATTATATAAATAGTGCATGTTTGGAAGGGTAACAGTTGAAGTTGACACCGCGAGAAAACCATTGTCAACCAACGCAAAGCGGAGGTTGACAATGGTTTTCGAGGGGTGTCACTTTTAACTGTTACCCTCCCAAACAGGCAATATTTATTTTATTATGTTGAATGACTTAATTTTTGAGAAAATTTTACTGCTTTATATAGAAATTACCTGAATTCTACGTCGAACCGTACGCGCATAATTTACGGGCATGTAACAATTCGTTGTGTTACCCGTTGCCAAGTGTGTTTCTAACGCTGAGGGTAATAGAACGGATCATCAACTGCGTCTAAACCAATCAGATTTCAGTATTTAACATGAAAGTATAATAATACTACTTATTATGCTTTAAACTGTTGCTAACACCGTATATAAATTGTCAGAAGTTTTGTCGCACATATTGAATTCAAGTTATAAAAGTGAATTTATCATAAAGAAATTATCTGCAATGGCATCACTTTTGAAAAGCTTTGTTATTTCTTTTTTGTATGTTTGATTTTCGATGTTGGTTGTTGACGAAAGCTGGAAACTCAGATTGCAAGCTTTTCACAACAGCCCACAAGAAACGTGACTTCAGAAACTTCCAAAGTGAAGCCACAATCTGTGAATCAAGAAAATAGCTAGGTGACTTGGTATCACTAGAGAAGCACCTATTCATCATCTGCAAGATCTGGACTACTTTTTCATTTAAACACAAACTCAGTAAAAAAAACTTAAATGATAACATGAATATTCTCATGTTGACATAGATAAGTCGCACGTCAACATGATTATCTTGCATGTATGCTGTCTGATACAGGCGTTAGTGAGAAACTTTACTCATGTTGAAAACAGGTTTGGTTTTTTGCATGATATATGCCACCACAGAATATAATATAATTTTAAATGAACACAAGTACACATATTTTCCGTTAAAGCTATTTTACTTTCCACATGCCATCCAATTAATTTTAGCTCCAAATAACACTGTATCGTCCACTGAGGTAAGTTTCACCCGGAATCCAGTTATGGTAACATCGGTGATTTCCGTTACTACCCGGAGATTTTTACTATGATCGGAATCCAGAAAATACAGACCGTACGTTACGGTCGGCCTCTCCTCAAAATAAGATTTGAATTTAACACTTTGTATATAAGGCCAGCTTGGAGGAGGGTTGGCGTATTTTCCAATGACCCCCGATTCACCTTAAGACAAAAATACAAAAATCAGAGCATAATGCGATACATTTGTATTGGATTCATCGGCTTTTAAACTGATATTAATGTTCTACACTGTTGAATAGCGTTGTTAATTTTTTTTAAAATTAATTTCTTATAGTTAAAAAAATTAACAAAGCTATTCAATAGTGAATAGTGAAGAACCTCAGAATCAATGCTCACATCTTGCCTTGATTACATTTATTTATATAAATTCCATTTAAATTTAATTATATCTGTTTATTACATAGTTGGATTTTGCAGAAACAACTATAGCCAGTTTAAAAAAAATGGAAAATTCTACGAAAATGGAGTTTAGTATAGACCTACATTTGCAAAGATTTGAAAGGTTTTCAAGAAGAATATAATCATTTTTCAATTTCAATACATGTACATTTATACTACTATATTTTTAATGCAGACTAATTGGAATCTTTTCATTTAGTACTCCATTTACGTATTGTTACTGAACTATTTTGAACTCCATCGAATGGCCTAAATATGAATACAAAGCAATAATATAATTTTTGGTACGCCACCTGAATTTTGTACATGTTGGAGGTCAAATGACCGTTTATTCTACAATTAATATACGCTTCGTGGTTTATAAAAGGTAAACTGCCCGACCCAGGATACATGAGTATAAATTGGGTAGCTTTTGAATTCGTTTCTCAAATACTGGTTGATCACCTCCAACTTAAGCCTGAGATTGGTTTATGTATGCCATATCTAAAAATGTGCATATTGATCCATGCTTTTAATATCAGTTTCTGGATATATAAAATACTTCATTTTAGGAACTTTAAAATCAATTTTTTACTGCCTTTGGAATCTTTAAAGACAAAAGGCGAGATATTTATAAAGGTATATTTATATTCTTATATACATGTATGATGCCACTATGTATTATTTGTAGACCTACTTACATTTAATAGTTTTACCTGTAAAAACAAAATCGGAAATGAATATGAACATAGAAAATTTAAAACTGAAAGATCAGATTCCACCTCAAACTAAGATGTTGACTTACGATTCTGTAGAGTCTCTATCTGTTTCTTTTGGGCAGCTATATAAATTTCCATATCTTTGATTTTTGTTTTCAACGTCTCTATTTTGGGCTTCATGTCGTACAGTTGTTCCATTAAATAAAACACCAGTGCGTTCCCGGATCGATTTTGTCTTTCAACATTGCTATTCTGCCAAACGGAAGAAAGTTTACTTAATAAAAGTGTTAAAATGATTATGTTGTTAGATATTATGGGTGCAATGTCATGAAATGTACCAAATAAATAATTTGCTGTATGATGGTTCATGAATATACATGTACATTTTTCTGACACCTACAGAAAATTGCAATTTATTTAATTTTCACTAATTTCATTCAAGGGACATTCAAGATTTCTTTTTTTTTCAATTCTTTATGATTCAAATCTTTTACTAAGATATTTATTAATGTCAATCAGTATTTGACATCCAGTTGTCAAGTTTGGTGCAAGATAATGAATTCACAAATATTTGTTTTCTAAAGAAGGTTGGTGCCATGTTTTTGTTAACTTATAGATTGTTGAATATAAAAAAAGAAGTATTTAAGTGTAAAAAAAAAACCCTACTAGGGTTGGACTGTTCTTATAGTTACATGTAACTTGCAAATAAATAACAAAAAATCAAAGTTGGGGGAAGCTTTTATCAATCTTTAATTTATATAACAAAATACTAATGATCGAAGCCTTGTTAACACAACGAAGTGTGAGCTTTTTATCTTGATTTAAACTTAACAACTGACATTAAATTTTGGCTATCCATTTAAACTACTAGTTAATTAAGCATTGTAAACAAATAAAAAAAAACGAAAATGAAAATATAAAAATGAAATTAAATTTAGCTTTACATTGGTACACAAATTGTGATCGGAACTTGTGTGTGTGTGTGTGTGTGTGTGTGTGTGTGTGTGTGTGTGTATATATATATATATATATATATATATATATATATATATATATATATATATATATATATACAATACACAAAACTATTTTCACAGTGTCCGGTAATAAATAGGAAAAAAGAAAAAAAGCAACACGAATTGTAAAACGTTAGCGCTTTCATTTCATATCTTCAGTCGTTTTACAGTCGTTAAAATTATGACGCAATATATATTGATATGATTACTGTACTTGAGATTGAACTAGAGATTTTGAAACTCTTGATATTTCACACACACACACACACACGGAATAGGAATTGTCACCACGTACTTGAGATTGAACTGTTCCTGCAATGGCGACTGTCGTGACAAGCAATAAAACCTCTGCGGTTAGACCCATTGTAATACCGTTTAACGTCATCTTTAGATGTACCTTTGATAAAACCATGTAAGTATATTCAACGTATAATTGTAGCATAAATATTCAATTAAAAAAATGTTGAAACAGAATATTTGCAAGTAGAAATCAAATTCCTTGAAAAAATATCACTTCAGTTTTTGGATATTTCATGATATTATTTTGATATTACAAAAGCTTACATATGTTAAAAAATGAATTATTTATTCTGCAAAAAGTTAGTTTATCCCGAGTGATCTGTGTGGCTTACCAATATTAGTCATATATTATATCTTAAAAATAATACTTACAAGTGAAAAGCAATTTATATATTTGTAAGTTTCTTGCTGTTACTGTTTTGTCACATCTAAAATGAACGAGTAATTAGAATATCAATAGTACTTTATATACTAATACCTGATACTAATTAATTCTCACTAATTGCAGAAATTTGATACAAAAGAGTGGCAAATATCACGTATCAGTTACCAGCGACAGGTTTTTTAAAAACAATTTTGCAGGTGTTGCAGTTTGTTAAGTTTTGTTTTTGGTTTGTATTATTTTAAATTTATCCCTTTGCTTGTTTCTATTCACTGCACATGTATAATCTATTTTCAATACCTGATTTTGCATACAGGTATATGATTTGAGAGAAAATATTTGAGTTAAATTGAAATGTTTGACCCTCGTGGGTTTACCTTGTGAAACAAACTTTAAAAACATGCAGAAATTTACTGGTACTTAACTTGAGCAGTTTTCACCCAAAGCCCATATGTTTATATCTAAAAAAATTCCATTTAGCGTTTTCAAAAAACCTGATCTAAAATTGAGTAGTGTTGACAGAAACACTCTATCATAACACAGCAAATTTTTTTTCAAAAAATTTATAAAAGGTAAACAAATAAACAATAAACTGGAAAATTTCGAAGTTATAGGTTAAGATCAAAGCAAAGTGTTCATCCTAATGTCTATTTTTTAAGCGAGGCCTATTTGTTTCCATCCAACACACATAACAAATCAATCATCTTTAATTTGTTCCTTGAAAGTTGGCTATTAGACAATACCTTGGATTGATAACTGTCGAAGGTTAACATTAGAATGTTCAGCCTTTTCAATAACCTTTCTTTATAGTTTCATCTATTTGGTATATAGACACAAGTGTCAAATTTCTCATTTGCTCTTAATTTTGTTTCAAATTTGTTTGTTTGTTTTTTGGTGGTGGGGGGGGGGGGATGACAATTTTTTAATTCCTCGGAATGTCTCTTGGTGGGCCTACACATACCCTATATCCTTCTGTCTCGCTAGTTGTCTTTAACAATGCGTTTAGCGCGGTCGTTCAAAGAAATTGTTTTAAATATCTGAAATCGTGCACAGGACACATCTGGTAGGTCATGTCTAGAGAACACAACATCATAACTAATATAATTACTAGTATAAAAGATTTCTGTGCTATAGAATATAAAGAATCAATTTTGGATAAGGACAAGAATATTTACCATGTAAGTACTTTATATATTAACCATCTATTTTATCTTTTTACTAGCTAATTAAAAATATTAAACTTTACAGATTGAAGTATGTTTAATAATACGAGTATGCTCGAACTTGGTTACACACTATCGTGTTTGATTCTGCATGTCGAATGTTTCTCCTTTTTGCTGCAAAATTATTTTGAAAATTTTGTCTTTTCCTGGTGGTGCTCAGTATGACCATTGGTAACGCTCTCTCATAATGTGACTATTAAAGCAATATGAGCTGCAACTTTCATGCTGATTTTTTTTTTTTTTTTTTTTTTTTTTTTTTGCTATAATGTTATTTTCTACTTAAATGAGAAAAAATATCATGGTTTTAAATTTCTGTTAGCCATATTTTTATTATTTTATTATTGTCGTCCTGTACAAAAATTGATCTGCTATATATTCTTTAGAATAGAAATCTTTCTTCTGACAAAAATATGATTTGTTTAAATCTTATTTATCATAAAATTTGAAGTTACATGCAGAGTTATCATACTAGCAGGTTTTTGCAGCAAAATAAAATTCTTAAAAATACAGCTCATATTGCTTTTACTTTTTCCTTTCTCTGCTTTGTGGCACTGACTTATTGCATCTAGTGTTGCATCACTTGCATACATGTATATATATTTGAAGAAATAAGTGCACTTGAGGATTCTTCAAGTTTAATGGAGCATATGGCAAGAATATGCATCTAGATTTTTATTTGTTTACGAAAAAAATCATAAGAGTCGTCGTTAATTTTAAACCTCTGATTACAAAAGCATTTGATATGCTTTAGTAATTGTTCTTAATTGTTATTTGCAGTTGCCTGACTTAATGTCGTGGGTAGATTGCTTTACCCCGGAAATGGTTTTATAAGAAATCAAAAGCTAAACGAAGATCTTGAGATCACCCATGATCTACGAAGGTGCTAACATTAGAAAATAAATCCTGCGTATTACGATATTCACAGCAATTGAAAGAACAAGAGCGGACATGGTGTGAAAAATTCCCTGCACCAAGGATGTTGAAACGACAAAGGTACAAATTAAAAAAACAACTTTTCATTTGAAAGCGTGTAGCAGTACATGAATAAGGTGGAACTAGATTCTCTGACACATATCCATTTATACTTGGTATTTATCTCCTTTGTTTTACTAGTTTATTTAAAAACTACAGCATGCTCTCAAACAATATCTGTGCTATCGCTATTTTTATGTGACATTTTATGTACAGTACATAACCATTGTGTAATTTCTTGACTTTGTAAATTTTTAAATAATTTTAATAGTTTGCCAATTTTCAATAAACGTTTCTGTGAAAACCATGAACTTTGACCCAATGCATGTGGCTCTAGACTCTACTTTATTAAATAATCAATCATAAAAATGAACGGAATCTTATACTTCAAATAAAAGTAGTTTAGGATGGAGTCCAGACTCATTCATAAATAATAAAAGCACGCAATTTACTTGAATGGTGAAATTTATATGATACACAATGCTTACAAGCCAAAAAAATTTAACTACATCTAAAAATCGGGTTTTTTTTTCATTGCTCTAAGTGTGGGTATACTTCACGCCTTGTACTCTCCTGTTCTTTCATAAACTTTTGAAGAGAGGCTACAATTCATGAATCACAGTTTTAAAGTAACTGGATAAGTGGAAGTCACTTTAGTACCATCTATTCAGCATCTTCAAGGTCTGGACAACTTTACCTTATAAATACAGACTCAGTTAACACTTAATTATAAAAGACAACAACTGAACACCAACTGGCGTTTTTGGTCATGGCTTATTTATTGAAATTGAACATGCATTTTAACAACCGACCTGCCACCCAATTGATGGCCAGGTATATGGCTGCACAATAAATCAATCAATCAATCAATCAATCATCAAATCAACAATCAATAGTTCAATCAATAAATATAAATCAATCACATCAGCAATAGGATTGTTCAATCAATCAATCCATAAATAATCAAATTGCTTGATCAATCAATATAGATCAATTGCATTAGCAATAGGATTATTGAATCAATCAATCCATAATCAATCAATCAATATCAATCATCATTGTCCATTGATGAATTGAGTCAATAAATAATGAATGGATCAAATAGTAGATAAATAGCTCTTTGCTTAAAGCGGGTTAATGGCTGAGGCTAGGTAGACCCTGGGCACAGTTGACCACCTATTCCCAAGCTTTGAGCAGGCCCTGGGAACAGTTGTCTACATCAAAGACCTGAGAAACCTTGCCATGTTGCAAATTCCGAAAAATAAACAATTTTCTAGAGTTTAAATAACCAATTTAAATGGTAATCGCAGATGGAGCACAAGAAGAAGTGAATATGAAATAAGCCATGACGAAAATGGGTATCGTGGTAGATGTGTGTACGCACTGAGCACAAAATGAAGTCCACGATGGGAATTATTGTCCTGGTAGTTGGCGGTTGTAAGACACATGTTGACACTGTTCCAGTGTGAATTGAATCCCATGATGAGAATGGTTTTCTTGGTAGTTGGTAATAGCAAGTCGTGTGTTGATGCCAAACACGAGGTGAAGCCCAAAGTGAAGAAGGAATCTTGGTAGTTGATAATAGCAAGTCCAGCCCGAATTGTTGACTGGAACATAAAACAAAGAGCACAGCAGTATCTGATATCCTTCGATTAATGTCAAAGTAATGAACATGATTGAATATTTGCCTGCGATGATTAAATTTGTTTATAGATTTTCAAACATGAATCCAAATAAATAATTTCAAATAGTAGCCATATGCACAATAACAACCACGTTGTAATTTGGTTGCAAAACAATCAAGCTCAATGAACTGACAAGACAAGAATTTAGTTACATGAACATGGCAGTCGTACGAATTGACGCCATCATGACACAATTCAAATGGGCGGAAGGGTTTGGGTGAAATTTTATCTGATGATCCGGCATCATTGAAGAATTTGATGAAAAAGGATGCCGAACCCGATATGATTGCGAACACCCGACCCAATGATTTAGCTCAAGCTAACCAAATCCTTATTAGGATCATGATTAAGGATAAGGTTGCTGTTGCTTGTATAAATGAATTTATCCTTAGGGATAAATTCCATTATAAAAGACAACAGCTGAACACCAACTGGCGTTTTTGGTCATGGCTTATTTATTGAAATTGAACATGCATTTTAACAACCGACCTGCCACCCAATTGATGGCCAGGTATATGGCTGCACAATAAATCAATCAATCAATCAATCAATCAATCATTCAATCAATCATCAAATCAACAATCAATAGTTCAATCAATAAATATAAATCAATCACATCAGCAATAGGATTGTTCAATCAATCAATCCATAAATAATCAAATTGCTTGATCAATCAATATAGATCAATTGCATTAGCAATAGGATTATTGAATCAATCAATCCATAATCAATTAATCAATATCAATCATCATTGTCCATTGATGAATTGAGTCAATAAATAATGAAATGATCAAATAGTAGATAAATAGCGCTTTGCTTAAAGCGGGTTAATGGCTGAGGCTAGGTAGACCCTGGGCACAGTGGTGTCTTCCCACTTAGCTAAAATTCTGAATTTTCTATGGGTGACTGATTTTAGCTTAGTGGGAATGGTGCACAGGTAAGGGTGTCAAAGATCAAAGGAAATTAATTACAGGTGAATTATAGTCTGTTCTATTATTGACCTTAGGTAAATATATAATAAAAGAGAAAAAATAACAGATTTTTAAGATTATGTTAAAAAAATTAATTGAATGTAATATATGGAAATTGTAATAATTAAAAAAAGGTTTGTTTTATGATTGATCTTAGGTAAATTTTGAGCGATGAGAAAGTAATCACACACATCGTTGCATTAACGGGGCATGGTCACGATTTTGGAAAAAATTTCTAGGCATTTCTAATGATCAACCAAACTTTGAGATCAGTGGTAGAGTTATAAGAAAGATACAGAGCTCACAATACTTTATTATGTAAACAAGGCTCGTGCCATGTTTTTGTTTACATTGGTTTAATATACCGTAAAAAGTTTTTTTCAGCATTTATAACTTATTTTGAATATCATATACATTTACTGTCATGTGTTGTTTATTTAGGCAATTGCTTAGTGTAAACCATTGTTTATAATGAATACAACATAGAACAAATATACAATGATAAATAATTAAGCAGGGATTCGGACACAAGTAAACACTTATATTAATCCGTTTCCTTAGATATAATTTACAAATTTTAAATCATTGATGTGTCCAGGTTGGAATGTCTTTGTAAACATGTTTACGAAAAATTAAAAGCTAAACTAACAGTGTGTTTGAAAAAATGTGTTAAGGGAAAAAATAATATGCCAGGTGAGTAAAATAACATAATGGATGTAGGATGTGTGATAAATTTCTGTTTGAAAACGTTTTGATGCTGATATAAATTTGTGAACTGCTTTGAAAATTGTTTCATTGTTTGCTGAAGAAAGATTTGTATCCCCATATAGTAAAATATTGACGTCAGTAGTAAAAGGTGTAGTATCCAAGTGCAACATTATTGCATTGGGTGAACCTTGCATTGGTATAGAGGGCCCCATTCGAAAAAGATAGTGTTCGTTAGTTTCGGGTTTATCGCATGTGCAGAGTGGGTTATTTACTATATTACGACAGAAAAGGTGATGTTTTAAAGTGCTGCATTTAATTAAGTATAAGTCTGGTATGAAGATTCCGATCTCTACGATGACCGAAGTAATAGTAATTAGGAATAATATTGCCAAGCCTATTGAATTTATTTTATTTATTTTTTATTATTATTATTTATTGGGTTTTTTTTTAATTTTATTTTCTTAATTTATAAATATTAAACCTTTCAATAATTGATAGTACTTAAATTGAAATTTTTATAACACTGTAAATCCATATTTATTTATCAAGAATATCTAACAATATATATATATATCACAGGTGATTTTTATACAGGTAGTTCACACCTAAAACAGACTATACTCAGCGCTCACTCAGGTGTGAAAATCACAATTTTAGCTAGGTGGGAATTAGAATTTCAGAATTTTAGCTACGTGGGAATAAACCGGCACAGTTGACCACCTATTCCCAAGCTTTGAGCAGGCCCAGGGAACAGTTGCCTACATCAAAGACCTGAGAAACCTTGCCATGTTGCAAATTCCGCCATACAAACAGCTTAGCTAAGGTGTTTGTCCGCCAGACGATTTGCAACCCAAAACCCTTTGAAGGGGCGAGCACAGGGATGCAGGGATGAGGGGAAGTTTAAGGGTAAGCCATGACCAGAAATGAGAAGGGGGGGTACAGGGGCAACTGGGAGCATGGGCCAGAAATAGCTAAATCAGAAAAACAATGAACGTTAGATCAACCTGCATTGACCTGTTGGGATATTAACTTATTGTAAACTTAACATGTTTAAAATGGATAATAGATAATAATAGATAATTGTAAAATTGCGAACACACGACCCGATGATTTAGCTCAAGCTAACCAAATCCTTATTAGGATCATGATTAGGGATAAGGTTGTTGTTGCTTGTATAAATGAATTTATCCTTAGGGATAAATTCCATTAATGTTAACATAATTATTGCCATGTTGAAATGGCCGCATTTTGATATAATTATTTTACATATATGTTGTCTGATACTAGCGTTAGTAAAACAAACTTTTTACATATTAAAATAAAGTTTCTAAAATTCTTAAAAGATCAGTAACTTGCGTGTTACCTTACATGTAAATTTTACATGTAGAAATAAATTATTTTGCTTTGGGGGGGGGGGGGGCAGATGTATGCCAACATAAAATAGTGAGTATTAACCAAATTCAAATTTTAAATAAAAACAAGTACAAAATCTTTCAGTCAATTATTTTACTTTCCACATGCCATCCAGTTAATTTTGGCTCCATACAACACTGTACCGGCCCATGTGCTCAATGAGACCCAGAATCCAGTTCTGGTAATAGCAGTGACTGTCGTTGATACCCGAAGATTATTTCTATTATCGGAATCCAGAACAAACAGACCGTAAGTCACGGTCGGCCTTTCATCAAAAGGGGACCTGAATTTAACGCTTTGTGTGTATGGCCACCATGGAGCAGGGAATTTGTGTTGTCCGACGATCCCAGATTCACCTATATGACAAAAATATAAAATATCACAAGATCATGCAAAACATTTTAAATGCATTCCTCTGCTTTAAAGCTGATATTTATGTTAACATTCTATACCATGTTTTATAATTTTCTAGTGATTTCTACCCATCGAAGCAAAAAATGCATCGAATCACTATTCGCATGTCCAGCCTTTTTATTCCTTGATCTGGTGGCAAAAGGCATTGAGTAGATAACCGAAATGGACGGTAACGGTCCCTAATTTTTTAAAACAGAAAAAGTTTATATCTGTTTCAAAATATTGTGCCGTTTGGGGCTTTTTCAAATCTTTAAGCATGTTATTTATTCATAAATACAAACCTTGAAAATGACGTAAACTCATGACGCGGCGATGTCACGTATATATCATGCTATAAACATCAATATCTTGTTAAGTGTTCAACGAATTTTAATGAAAATTTTCATTCGAATTTGATTTTGATAAGGAAAATTTTAATGTATCATTTTATACAATACAGCGCCAGTGAGAAGCGCGGTTCATAGTTGGATCAACCCTTGTAATTATATAGATTCTAACATATCCGTAATACATGTTTGGATTCTTACGGCCAGCATAAACCATAACCAGTTCTAAAACCTTGAGTAAATTGTAAGAAAAAAAAAGGACTTCAGTGACAGTGTGGACCTACAATTTGGAGCAAAAAATAATTGGTGTCTTAGTTTTCAGTGCGAAGAAACTTGAATATTTACATCCATTTGGTCCCGGATTAGGTATTATAATTGAACTATTTTGAATTCTATCGAATGCCTACTAGCATATAAAAGGCATATACCGGTACATGTACAAAGCAATACATGTTGATAAACTTGAGCGTTATTTTTTATGCCATATTTAAAAAATAGCATATTTATCCATATTGCATATTGATCCATGTGTAGCAAATTCTCTTGTAATTGACCTATTGTAAATAGGATAACATAGCGCGATAGCATCCCCTGTGTTTGGTTATTATAAAACGTTTTGAGATTGTTTCAATCGTATGTTTGAACACAGTCCCTTAGGACTGGGAGCTAAGGCTTAAGCAGAAGAAGGGAAAAAAATTAATATGATATTCTTGAAATCACGTGCCTGATTAAAGTTAGGGGATTTCAGTTTGTTATAACAATCAAACCATTCACACATTAGGCAACGTTAAAGAAAATTAAAAATATTATTCGTTGTTAAATCCAAAAATCATACCGGTATTACACATGCTTTTAATTTCAATTTCTGAAAAATAAAAAATTCCATCTTTGAAATTATTGCTTTATTGCCTTTGGAATATTTTAAAGAGAAAAGGCTCTTCATATAGTCACAAAAAGTATTCGTATATATAGTGTCGATATTAATAAACTTGGTGGAAATATGACATTGTAAAACCTACTTACATTAATTTTCATAGTTTTACCTGTAAAAAAAAAATCGGCAATTTTAATTCGTAGAAAACTTAATACTGACACAATAAAACCAACTCAAGCAAAGATGCTGACTTACGATTTTTTAGACTCTCTATCTCTCTCCTTTGGGCATCTATATGAATTTCCATGTTTTTTATTTCTGTTTTCATCGTCTCCATCTTGGGTTTTATATGTATGTCGTACAGTCGTCCCATCCAGTTTTGTCCATTGCCATTGCTATTCTGCAAAAACGAAAGAGAGAATGATCTACAAATCTCATGGTCTAAAACTTTATTGAATTTTCACTAATTTTATTAAAGGGCGTGCTACATTTTTAATTTCTTCTTCAATTTTTAAAGGGGCATGGTCACGATTTTTGTCGAAAAATATTTTTTCTATTTTAATGTTTACAATGCTTTAGTAGGGCATTTTTTTTTATTGGCAACCAAAATTTCAGTGTCATTTGTTGAGTTATAAGCGAGTTACAGAGCTTACAATTCTTTGCTTTGTAAACAAGGCTTTTGTTTACATTTTGAATGTTCAAGTGAAAATTCCAGTTTTAGACCTAAATTGAATGTTTAAACGTTAGGAACTGTTATTTAATGCTCAAAATGAATAAGATGATAGACAAATCAGCTTAAAAAAGATGTTTTACTGGTATATTGAACCGATGTAAACAAAAACAGGGCACGAGCCTTGTTTACATGACAATGAACTGTGAGCTCTGTATCTTGCTTATAACTCTACGACTGACTCTCAAATTTCGTTTGATCATTGGAAATGCATTCCTAAAGCATTATTAATAATCAAAACAGAAAAATAGTATTTGACCAAAATCGTGACCATGCCCCTTTAATGGTTCAAATACTTCATGAGATATTTCTTAAAGTCAACCAATATTTGACTGTCGGATTTAAGTTTTAAGCAAGAAACAGAACTTAGAAATCTTTGTTTTATAACCAAGCCGTTTTCATCATTATTACAAAAATTGTGATCGGAACTTAAATTAAAAAACAAAAGTTAGTGTATATATTTTGTCGTATGAAATATGAACTGTCACCACGAACTTGAGACTGAACTGTTCCAACAATGGCGACTGCTGTGACAAGCAACGTAACCTCTGCGATAAGACCCATTGTAATACCTTCAGATGTACCTTTGATCAAAACATGTGTAAGTTTTAGCAACGTTTAATTAAAACATGACCATTCAATTAAAAATGAAAAAAAAGACTAATGATTTTTTATTGAAATCATTTAAATGTAGAAATCAAATTACTTGAAAATAAAAATAGATCAAAAACTTTTTTCCTTAGCTATACTTATAAACGAAGACTTTTTGCCAATAAACTACGAAATGCCTGCACAAGAGTAACTTACTATATCTTTGATATTTTAACTCGTGTGAGATGATGTCCGTAAACTATGACTAAAATATACCTGATAAGTAATTATTGTGAAATTAATTAAAAACCGTCTTTCATTTTCGATAAAGAAGTCTGAAATAGCACAAGTGAGATTAAGATGGTGGACACGCTTTGGCGGATCCAAGTCAGTGGGAGTTTGTATCAAAATATATACTTGCAATGAAATAATATTGAATAATTACGTAAAGAGTGAATATATTTAGCAGGAATTGATTTAGAGTATTCATAGAAATTAAAATTTGACAATTTTTGAATAAATAATTGATCCAATTCGTTTCTTGAATGCGCGATTTTAGTTTTGGTGGAACACTTCCAGAACGTGGTAACCAAGAACACGGGTTGACTAATTAACGTCATGGTGAAATGCATTGGGCAGATACCCTGGATCGGCAACTTTGCTTTAAAATTACAAATAGATATGCATGTCCTCGCGAATTTATATGAAATTCATTTTAGTAGTCATATATTAATTTGTGAAGCACGAATGAACAGATTGTGTTGATAACTCTAATGTATATATGAAATCTATATGGATAAATGATGTGCGTATAAAACGGGGACGGAACCCCTCACCACCCATTTATTTTTCAAAACAGTCTTTTATCTGATATTTAGAAAACTTATTTTGGACTGTGTTAAAAATTATAGTGAAATTTGATATAAAGAATAAATTTTAGAAAAGAGATAAGACGCAGTACATCTCCCTCCCCGTTCTGATATCATATCTTATATAAATATAACTAACGAGATATATGATATTTGTATATTATATAAATATGATGTCAAAATTGAATTATTTATTCTGCAAACAGATAGTATATCCCAAGTATCATTTAGTTCTATAAACATTTATCCACATTCTGCAGTTTTGCGCATATACCTATATATGATATTATTTTGTTATCACAAGAGTTTATATTATTCCTACAGTAATGATGTCAAAATTGAATTATTTTTTTTCTGCAAACAGTATATCCCAAGTATAATTCTGTGTGGCCTATCAATGCTAGTCATATATCATATCTTATATGAATAATACTCACGAAGGATTTTCTATTGATATATTCCTAAGTTCCTTACTGTAAATGTTCTATCACACCTGAAGTGAATGAGGATTCAGAATACCGATAGCACTTTATATACAAGTATCTAATACTGAGCTCATGTTTATTACATGTAATTTTAAAAAAAATTGATACCACAAAGTGGCAAAAATGAGGTATCACTTACAAGATTTTAAGAGTCAAATGCGGAGACAGAACGCTGAGGGTCAGTGTTGGAGTCGACGATTGAACATCGAGGAAAAAAATAAGGTAATTGTTAAAGCTAGGTCTTACGTGCCCGAATAAGGCTTCCGAGACCTGAAAATGAAGCTTTGTACCTATGATATAGTCGACTTGGCAATATTTGTATCTTATTCGGGGTTGCGCCCTGCTTTTGTTTATATAAGTTCAATTTACCGGTAAAAGTTCTTTTTCAAGCTGATTTTTCCATCTTCTTATTCATTTTAAGCATAAATAAACAGATCCTAACATTTACCACATTCATTTTAGGTTTAAAACTGGAGTTTTTACTTCAACATTCAAAATTGTACTTCGTTTTATGAATTTTTGAGATGGTTGACGGTTTGTTATTGTCATTTTTTCATCTCTGTAACTCGCTTATAACTCAACGAATGACACTCAAATTTTGATTGCCTATTAAAAATGCCTTACTGAAGCATTGTAAACATTTAAAATCGGAAAAATAATTTTTGACCAAAATCGTGACCATGACCCTTTTTAATGTAGACTAATTGGAATCTTTTCATTTAGTACTCCATTTACGTATTGTTACTGAACTATTTTGAATTCTATCGAATGGCCTAAATATTGATACAAAGCAATAATATAATTTTTGGTACGCCACCTGATGTTACGTTTGAATTTTGTACATGCTGGAGGTCAAATGACCGTTTATTCTACAATTAATATACGCTTCGTGGTTTATAAAAGGTAAACTGTCCGACCCAGGATACATGATTATAAATTGGGTAGCTTTTGAATTCATTTTTCAAATACTGGTTGATAAAGTCTTAATAAACACCTCCAACTTAAGCCTGAGATTGACTTTTTATGCCATATCTAAAAATGTGCATATTGATCCATGCTTTTAATATCAGTTTCTGAATATATTTGCTCTTAATTTTGTTTCAAATTTGTATAATTTTTGTATCTTTGATGCTAAATCTGTTTGTTTGTTTTTTTGAGAGTCAGTAGTAAAGTTATAAGCAAGAGACAGGGCTCAATATATAATGTTTATATATTTGTTTTTGGTGGTGGGGGGGGGATGACAATTTTTTAATTCCTCGGAATGTCTCTTGGTGGGCCTACACATACCCTATATCCTTATGTCTCGCTAGTTGTCTTCAACAATGCTTTTAGCGCGGTCGTTCAAAGAAATTGTTTTAAATATCTGAAATCGTGCACAGGACACATCTGGTAGGTCATGTCTAGAGAACACAACATCATATCTAATATAATTACTAGTATATAAGATTTCTGTGCTATAGAATATAAAGAATCAATTTTGGATAAGGACAAGAATATTTACCATGTAAGTACTTTATATATTAACCATCTATTTTATCTTTTTACTAGCTAATTAAAAATATTAAACTTTACAGATTGAAGTATGTTTAATAATACGAGTATGCTCGAACTTGGTTACACACTATCGTGTTTGATTCTGCATGTCGAATGTTTCTCCCTTTTGCTGCAAAATTGTTTTGAAAATTTTGTCTTTTCCTGGTGGTGCTCAGTATGACCATTGGTAACGCTCTCTCATAATGTGACTATTAAAGCAATATGAGCTGCAACTTTCATGCTGATTTTTTTTTTTTTTTTTTTTTTTTTTGCTAAAATGTTATTTTCTACTTAAGGTAACTCCAGTGTCTTTCGGATCCGGTTCTTTTTTTACACGCCGTGCTAAATTTCCGGTTATAATTTTGGCACACAACAAGTGTTTTAAAATAGTTATGGTTTGGTCAAAAAGTGGAAAATTTGTTAAAATATAGCATCTCCGTCGTTTAGAGGGATCGGAGAAAGCAAGGAAAGCAGCGTATTGTAAAAAGGTAAATGAGTGTGTAATATAATTGTACGTATTGTATGCATTCTCCTCCAACAATTACACTGCGTTTATGTAGCTTGACGACCTCATGTTTCCTCCGGGACAAGGAGAGGATAAGTAAGTACTTGTGTAATTAAAACTACATAACACTGATTGGTGTTTAATCTACAGATAAATGTGTTTAAGAACTGGGATAGAAAGTATTTGACAAAAAGGGGAAGGGGGTACTACTGCACTCAAATATAATAGTTTTTTGGCAGTCTCGACCTTACTTTTATATGTATAATACAGTTTCATTGAGTATATCAATTTAAGTGACTGTTAGTTTGTTTCTTTTTGGTACATTTCATTTTTTTCCAAAGTTTGCAAAAAAAAAAACTTTTAAAATTTACATTTTCAAAATGGGGGTACACATGTTCAAGAGACTATCAAGCAAAAACTAGATGGTCAATTTTGATAAACTATGTTTTTTTGTTAACACAATATGTAACTCTTAATAAATATTCATAAAAAAATGGATGTAAACTGAATAATTTTTTAGAATTTTTCAAAAATATGCAATTTTGTGATTTTTTGGGGAAGGTCGTGGCAAGAAAAATTGTAATAATTTTTATATTTTCTGTAGAAAATCAATAAATTTTTTATGATTTAATGATAATCAATTGATTTGCTTAAATTATAACCTAACATGATGTATTTTGGTGCATAATTTAATAAATTATGAGATCATGGATGATGGTGTTAAATTTTGGCTGTTTAATTTTTGGATCTTATGAGCTGAAGCTCACTGTAGGAAAACAAACGTGCAAAGGTATAAATATCTTGGTCTTTATAGTAAGTTTATAAGTTGTTTTAATTATTAAAATTAAAAAATGTTTGGTTTGACACGGATTTCTAAAACACTGGAGTTACCTTAAATGAAAAAAAAATATCATGGTTTTTAAATTTCTGTAAGCCATATTTTTATTATTTTATTATTGTCGTCCTGTACAAAAATTGATCTGCTATATATTCTTTAGAATAGAAATCTTTCTTCTGACAAAAATTTATGATTTGTTTAAATCTTATTGATCATAAAATTTGAAGTTACATGCAGAGTTATCATACTAGCAGGTTTTTGCAGCAAAATAAAATTCTTAAAAATACAGCTCATATTGCTTTTACTTTTTCCTTTCTCTGCTTTGTGGCACTGACTTATTGCATCTAGTGTTGCATCACTTGCATGCATGTATATATATTTGAAGAAATAAGTGCACTTGAGGATTCTTCAAGTTTAATGGAGCATATGGCAAGAATATGCATCTAGATTTTTATTTGTTTACGAAAAAAATCATAAGAGTCGTCGTTAATTTTAAACCTCTGATTACAAAAGCATTTGATATGCTTTAGTAATTGTTCTTAATTGTTATTTGCAGTTGCCTGACTTAATGTCGTGGGTAGATTGCTTTACCCCGGAAATGGTTTTATAAGAAATCAAAAGCTAAACGAAGATCTTGAGATCACCCATGATCTACGAAGGTGCTAACATTAGAAAATAAATCCTGCGTATTACGATATTCACAGCAATTGAAAGAACAAGAGCGGACATGGTGTGAAAAATTCCCTGCACCAAGGATGTTGAAACGACAAAGGTACAAATTAAAAAAACAACTTTTCATTTGAAAGCGTGTAGCAGTACATGAATAAGGTGGAACTAGATTCTCTGACACATATCCATTTATACTTGGTATTTATCTCCTTTGTTTTACTAGTTTATTTTCTAAACACTACAGTATGATCTCAAACAATATCTGTGCTATCGCTATTTTTATGTGACATTTTGTGTACAGTACATAACCATTGTGTAATTTCTTGACTTTGTAAATTTTTAAATAATTTTAATAGTTTGCCAATTTTCAATAAACGTTTCTGTGAAAACCATGAACTTTGACCCAATGCATGTGGCTCTAGACTCTACTTTATTAAATAATCAATCATAAAAATGAACGGAATCTTATACTTCAAATAAAAGTAGTTTAGGATGGAGTCCAGACCCATTCATAAATAATAAAAGCACGCAATTTACTTGAATGGTGAAATTTATATGATACACAATGCTTACAAGCCAAAACAAATTTAACTACATCTAAAAATCGGGGTTTTTTTTCATTGCTCTAAGTGTGGGTATACTTCACGCCTTGTACTCTCCTGTTCTTTCATAAGCTTTCGAAGAGAGGCTACAATCCATGAATCACAGTTTTAAAGTAACTGGATAAGTGGAAATCACTTTAGTACCATCTATTCAGCATCTTCAAGGTCTGGACAACTTTACCTTATAAATACAGACTCAGTAACACTTAATTAATGTTAACATAATTATTGCCATGTTGAAATGGCCGCATTTTGATATAATTATTTTACATATATGTTGTCTGATACTAGCGTTGGTAAAACAAACTTTTTACATATTAAAATAAAGTTTCTAAAATTCTTAAAAGATCAGTAACTTGCGTGTTACCTTACATGTAAATTTTACATGGAATTATTTTGCTTTGGGGGTGGGAGGCAGATGTATGCCAACATAAAATAGTGAGTATTAACCAAATTCAAATTTTAAATGAAAACAAGTACAAAATCTTTCAGTCAATTATTTTACTTTCCACATGCCATCCAGTTAATTTTGGCTCCATACAACACTGTACCGGCCCATGTGCTAAATTTGACCCAGAATCCAGTTCTGGTAATAGCAGTGACTGTCGTTGATACCCGAAGATTATTTCTATTATCGGAATCCAGAACAAACAGACCGTAAGTCACGGTCGGCCTTTCATCAAAAGGGGACCTGAATTTAACGCTTTGTGTGTATGGCCACCATGGAGCAGGGAATTTGTGTTGTCCGACGATCCCAGATTCACCTATATGACAAAAATATAAAATATCACAAGATCATGCAAAACATTTTAAATGCATTCCTCTGCTTTAAAGCTGATATTTATGTTAACATTCTATACCATGTTTTATAATTTTCTAGTGATTTCTACCCATCGAAGCAAAAAATGCATCGAATCACTATTCGCATGTCCAGCCTTTTTATTCCTTGATCTGGTGACAAAAGGCATTGCGTAGATAACCGAAATGGACGGTAACGGTCCCTAATTTTTTAAAACAGAAAAAGTTTATAATATATCTGTTTCAAAATATTGTGCCGTTTGGGGCTTTTTCAAATCTTTAAGCATGTAATTTATTCATAAATACAAACCTTAAAAATGACGTAAACTCATGACGCGGCGATGTCACGTATATATCATGTTATAAACATCAATATCTTGTTAAGTGTTCAACGAATTTTAATGAAAATTTTCATTCGAATTTGATTTTGATAAGGAAAATTTTAATGTATCATTTTATACAATACAGCGCCAGTGAGAAGCGCGGTGCATAGTGTGACATTACTTTTGGATCAACCCTTGTAATTATATAGATTCCAACATATCCGTAATACATGTTTGGATTCTTACGGCCAGCATAAACCATAACCAGTTCTAAAACCTTGAGTAAATTGTAAGAAAAAAAAAAGGACTTCAATGACAGTGTGGACCTACAATTTGGAGCAAAAAAAAAATTGGTGTCCTAGTTTTCAATGCAAAGAAACTTGAATATTTACATCCATTTGGTCCCGGATTAGGTATTATAATTGAACTATTTTGAATTCTATCGAATGCCTACTAGCATATAAAAGGCATATACCGGTACATGTACAAAGCAATACATGTTGATAAACTTGAGCGTTATTTTTTATGCCATATTTAAAAAATAGCATATTTATCCATATTGCATATTGATCCATGTGTAGCAAATTCTCTTTTAATTGACCTACTGTAAATAGGTTGACATAGCGCGATAGCATCCCCTGTGTTTGGTTATTATAAGACGTTTTGAGATTGTTTCAATCGTATGTTTCAGACACAATTGCTGGAACGTAGAGGTTCAGGCGCCTTAGGACTGGGAGCTAAGGCTTAAGCAGAAGAAGGGAAAGAAAATTAATATGATATTCTAGAAATCACATGCCTGATTAAAGTTAGGGGATTTCAGTTTGTTATAACAATCAAACCATGCACACATTAGGCAACGTTAAGGAAAATTTAAAATATTATTCGTTGTTAAATCCAAAAATCATACCGGTATTACACATGCTTTTAATTTCAATTTCTGAAAAATAAAAAATTCCATCTTTGAAATTATTGCTTTATTGCCTTTGGAATATTTTAAAGAGAAAAGGCTCTTCATATAGTCACAAAAAGTATTCGTATATATAGTGTCGATATTAATAAACTTGGTGGAAATATGACATTGTAAAACCTACTTACATTAATTTTCATAGTTTTACCTGTAAAAAAAAATCGGCAATTTTAATTCGTAGAAAACTTAATACTGACACAATAAAACCAACTCAAGCAAAGATGCTGACTTACGATTTTTTAGACTCTCTATCTCTCTCCTTTGGGCATCTATATGAATTTCCATGTTTTTTATTTCTGTTTTTATCGTCTCCATCTTGGGTTTTATATGTATGTCGTACAGTCGTCCCATCCAGTTTTGTCCATTGCCATTGCTATTCTGCAAAAACGAAAGAGAGAATGATCTACAAATCTCATGGTCTAAAACTTTATTGAATTTTCACTAATTTTATTAAAGGGCGTGCTACATTTTTAATTTCTTCTTCAATTTTTAAAGGGGCATGGTCACGATTTTTGTCGAAAAATATTTTTTCTATTTTAATGTTTACAATGCTTTAGTAGGGCATTTTTTTTATTGGCAACCAAAATTTCAGTGTCATTTGTTGAGTTATAAGCGAGTTACAGAGCTTACAATTCTTTGCTTTGTAAACAAGGCTTTTGTTTACATTTTGAATGTTCAAGTGAAAATTCCAGTTTTAGACCTAAATTGAATGTTTAAACGTTAGGAACTGTTATTTAATGCTCAAAATGAATAAGATGATAGACAAATCAGCTTAAAAAAGATGTTTTACTGGTATATTGAACCGATGTAAACAAAAACAGGGCACGAGCCTTGTTTACATGACAATGAACTGTGAGCTCTGTATCTTGCTTATAACTCTACGACTGACTCTCAAATTTCGTTTGATCATTGGAAATGCATTCCTAAAGCATTATTAATAATCAAAACAGAAAAATAGTATTTGACCAAAATCGTGACCATGCCCCTTTAATGGTTCAAATACTTCATGAGATATTTCTTAAAGTCAACCAATATTTGACTGTCGGATTTAAGTTTTAAGCAAGAAACAGAACTTAGAAA
The DNA here is from genome assembly GCA_020458035.1 of Magallana ariakensis. Taxonomy (NCBI): domain Eukaryota; kingdom Metazoa; phylum Mollusca; class Bivalvia; order Ostreida; family Ostreidae; genus Magallana; species Magallana ariakensis. The sequence goes on from CM035815.1 coordinate 35,844,204, forward strand.
TCTTTGTTTTATAACCAAGCCGTTTTCATCATTATTACAAAAATTGTGATCGGAACTTAAATTAAAAAACAAAAGTTAGTGTATATATTTTGTCGTATGAGATATGAACTGTCACCACGTACTTGAGACTGAACTGTTCCAACAATGGCGACTGCTGTGACAAGCAACGTAACCTCTGCGATAAGACCCATTGTAATACCTTCAGATGTACCTTTGATCAAAACATGTGTAAGTTTTAGCAACGTTTAAGAGGCCGTCCAAGCAAACGTCAGGCAGATATAGAAGAATGCGTCGCACATCGATTTTAACAAATTTTTTGTTTTCCCTTTAAAATAATTTCTTTGTATTCCCTTTTGACGCACAATAATGATGATTTGTTTTAAAAAATAATTTAAGTGGTTATTCGGACGGGAAGATATATATTTCATTCGCTTATATAAATCATTGAAACCATGTACCAAACGGTTGGCTTTAAAATCCAATACATTGTTATTGGTGAGGATTTGTGTTTTTTATTAATGAAAAATATATTTTGACTCTGTATTGATAAAATTAAATCAGTGGGAAAAGCTTGCGTTTAAAAATTGTAGACAAGTATATTTTGTTAATTTCTGATAATTTCAGTTACCTCCCTTGCCAAATGAATATTTGGACGCTTAAAAACTTCGGTAAAAAATAAAAGCAATAAATTTTCAACTATAAATAATTCATGTAAATTCAATTATAATGTTTATGATAGACGTAATTTTTTTTACGCTGAAATATATTTAAAAAAAAAATTCAGTGCGGGTATATTTCAAAACCAGTGTAAACAAAGATGGCCGCCGCTAACGTCTGGGCACAGCATGCTGTCAGAGGAGATTGTTTTTCGGTGTTTTGGCGAAGTTCTCTCAAATACCATTGGAAGTTAAATCAGGTCGACAATAATAGTAAGCATCGTGAACCTTTTATTGAAATTGAGATGAATTACTGTCACCAGAGGCAGACGAATTTCAACAAGTCAGCCAACAAACTATAGGTACACTGATGTACACATCCACTCAGAGAGGAAAAGCAAGAGGTGTTCACCTGAAGACGACAGAGGACATGTTATTTCTTGACAAAGGGGTAGTTCCAGTAGGGTCAGGTAAATAACTTGCATAGTAGAGAGAGAGAGAGAGAGAGAGAGAGAGAGAGAGAGAGAGAGAGCATAATTACATTTATTTTATTTAATATCAAATATCTACTTGCACATTTAATTTGCTTAGACATGTCATAAATAATTCTTTGTAAAAAGAAAGTACAACAATAATCATAGAGTTTTTCATGTGGTTAATATTGGGAAAATATCTTGCCAAAAAAATTAGGTAGGATTGTGTAGAGATTCCATTGATAGGTCAATGAAGTCTTCATCTCTTAAATTTTATTAATTGAAAAACATGACTTTGTTAAAAATTGAAACCACATGATTTTGTAATAAAATGACAAGTTTTTGTAACATACACATCAACATAATTAAAATGTAGGGTTTTGTTAGCGCAGCAATATTATTTAACACAGCAGCTATTTACTTGTCAATCGGTCAGAGTATCGGTACATATTTGACATGTGACAAGAAATATAAATAAACAATTCATACACCAGTATGATATTAGTTTAGCTAATGCTAATCAGAATATGAAATGGAAACTTTATATATATTCCACAATATTGATTAGTCATTTTTAGATCTTAACACTTTAGCTAGGGTACATGTATTTGTTTTTGATTATGTCTATTCCTCTATTTTTTAGAGAAGTGCAAAATGGAATATTCTTTTGGAAAATACTGTCTTTCTATAACTTGGATAAAACATAGAAAAAACTACAAGATTGCTGAAAGAAAAAAAATCAAGTTGCTTGGCAGGCTGGATATGGATTCTTTTTTCTAGCAGCATCTGATATCATGGATAAAAATGATATTCCTGCATATGAAACAGTGCAAGTGTGCCCAATAAGAATGAAGATCAAGAACGGGGCTCAGGGATAATGCGAAGTAGTAATTCGAAAGGATATAGCTAGATGGCAGAGAAACTACCTAGATTTGCATGTCATTATATATAATGATGACATTCATTTAATCAATGTTTTTCTAAGGAGTTGTTGAATTTCCAGAAGATATCACTTGGAATTTATTTTTCACAATTTACTCATCTGTACATGCATCTTCAATGATTAAAGTATGCAAATAAGACTAAAATAAGATGCTTTGAAGTTTGCCAGATTAATGAGAGAGAGAGAGAGAGAGAGAGAGAGAGAGAGAGAGAGAGTTAAATGAACTTGACTTCATGCATCATGCACTGTATACATGCTATCATTTAGCATTTTAATGTTCAATAAATGTGTTATCTTGCATGGGTTTATTCTCTGTTTATTTATTCCAAATTGCTACTGCACAGTCAGCTGGGTAATTTAAAAATACATGTTTAAAAAGAGGAAAATACATTTTAAAAAAGCACACTGATTTTCATGTGACCATGGATTGGATTGGGAATATAGTTTAAAGGGAGGGGGGGTGTTTCAAAGCAGACTGTCCATGTATATTTTAACTGCTCATCTTACATGGATAAAAAAATGGATAAGTATGGGGAATCTAAAAACGGGGGGTGGGGTGTTTTGAAGATGTCTGACTTTTCTGCTAGATTCTTTGTGGCTATATATAGGGATTAGGTGTGACTTAGTCTGACTAATAATGTATTAATATTAGTCTGTTTATGTTAATTTTTACCCAAAAGTGAAGCACCTGTCTTGATTTTCAAAAAGCTACCCAATTGAAAATAGAGGTCACATATTTTTTGTTCTTAACATTGTATGCTAATTCCAAAACAGTTGTATGCATTCATTTTGAAACTTTGGATCAAACAAGTTACTACATGTAATTGCACTAAAAAAGAGGTAATAGTGAATTCAAACAACTACTGAGAAGAAATGATTTGATATATTAACCAATATGTGTACATTATGGAATTAGTATAAATGTTTTGTTTTCAAAATAATTTTTAAAAACCTCAAATTCACTAGTACCAATGATAATTCGGATTTGACTTTTTTGCACTCTTAAGTTTAATAAAAAATAATTATCTTCTTTATTTAATACACTACAGCTTCAATATTAATATCCCACCAAGTTTATTATCAGTTTAAGAAGAAAATTTTAGGCAATACTTATTGAAAACACACAAATAAATTGAATTTGACAAATACATTCAGTTTTACCCTGCATTAGCTATAGTTATTATTCCTGAATCAGTTATTAACACATTATGAATCCTTTTTCTCAAATTTATGTACTCCATAAAATAGTGAAAACCCTTAAAATAATTTGAATGTATACTAGACCATCCAAATTGTGAAATGTTCAACTAATTTTCTTCAGTTGTGAATAGTTTTAGCAGAGTTAAACTCAGTTTTCCACATTTTTTGTCAAATGACCTTTTTGCACTTAAATTTATGAAAAATGTTGGTTTTTGATGAGTGATCAATATCTCTTTCATCATAAAGCATTTCCTTTTTTAAAATATGAGCATGTATTAAAATGTAGTCAATATTTGTGACATGAACTTTGTCACTCACTATCATTTTTACATGTTATGCAAGGAAAAACTTGATTTTCATTGTTAAAAAATGGGTAACTTTTTGCAACTGCTTCTACGAGACTGATGCTGTTCCCACTGAATTTTTTTTTGTTTCTCAAAATTTCATTACTCAGGTTTATAAAGATGCCTCATTTTGTCCTCTCATGAAAATGTATTGGATTTTATTGAAATTTCAAATTTACATTAAAATACCAGAATTTTTTTTTCAAAAGTATGCACCAACTTTGATAAGGCATATATTTCTGTTTGAAATATATTTATACTCAAAAAGCAGTCTAAATTAAATTACTTAGTGTGTTTAAACTATATAATATAATTTTAAAAAAGTTTTCATAGAACTAAGTAGTTTTACAACTTATCAAACTTGACAACATTTTTACAACTTCTGTGACCTTTTTGCACTAAACATGTTCCAAATTCAAATATAGACATTTTTTCTGCCTAGTTAGGCATACTATGAACTTTTTCTTTTGCATCTATTACAATCATATTAAAATGAAGTGATACACTAAAATTTATTGAAATCCAAGACATAGCATGTGCAAAGCTCTGCCTGAATTTTGCTTGGACAGCCTCTTAATTAAAACATGACCATTCAATTAAAAATGAAAAAAAAGACTAATGATTTTTTATTGAAATCATTTAAATGTAGAAATCAAATTACTTGAAAATAAAAATAGATCAAAAACTTTTTTCCTTAGCTATACTTATAAACGAAGACTTTTTGCCAATAAACTACGAAATGCCTGCACAAGAGTAACTTACTATATCTTTGATATTTTAACTCGTGTGAGATGATGTCCGTAAACTATGACTAAAATATACCTGATAAGTAATTATTGTGAAATTAATTAAAAACCGTCTTTCATTTTCGATAAAGTAGTCTGAAATAGCACAAGTGAGATTAAGATGGTGGACACGCTTTGGCGGATCCAAGTCAGTGGGAGTTTGTATCAAAATACTTGCAATGAAATAATATTGAATAATTACGTAAAGAGTGAATATATTGAGCAGGAATTGATTTAGAGTATTCATAGAAATTAAAATTTGACAAATTTTGAATGGCGATTTTAGTTTTGGTGGAACACTTCCAGAACGTGGTAACCAAGAACACGGGTTGACTAATTAACGTCATGGTGAAATGCATTGGGCAGATACCCTGGATCGGCAACTTTGCTTTAAAATTACAAATAGATACGCATGTCCTCGCGAATTTATATGAAATTCATTTTAGTAGTCATATATTAATTTGTGAAGCACGAATGAACAGATTGTGTTGATAACTCTAATGTATATATGAAATCTATATGGATAAATGATATGCGTATAAAACGGGGACGGAACCCCTCACCACCCATTTATTTTTTAAAACAGTCTTTTATCTGATATTTAGAAAACTTATTTTGGACTGTGTTAAAAATTATAGTGAAATTTGATATAAAGAATAAATTTTAGAAAAGAGATAAGACGCAGTACATCTCCCTCCCCGTTCTGATATCATATCTTACATAAATACAACTAACGAGATATATGATATTTGTATATTATATAAATATGATGTCAAAATTGAATTATTTATTCTGCAAACAGATAGTATATCCCAAGTATCATTTAGTTCTATAAACATTTATCCACATTCTGCAGTTTTGCGCATATACCTAATGATATTATTTTGTTATCACAAGAGGGATTTTCTATTGATATATTCCTAAGTTCCTTACTGTAAATGTTCTATCACACCTGAAGTGAATGAGGATTCAGAATACCGATAGCACTTTATATACAAGTATCTAATACTGAGCTCATGTTTATTACATGTAATTAAAAAAAAATTGATACCACAAAGTGGCAAAAATGACGTATCACTTACAAGCGACAGATTGCAATTTCACAAATGTTGTTTGTAAAGTTGAACCTACTTAAAAAAAATCAAGTACATGCATGATATCCATTCAAACTCTTTTTCAAAAACATTCATAGATATTCATATGTAAAAATTATATTTATACAGTCTTCACAAAAAAATTGAATAATCTTCATTCATTTTAAAATACTTTTGCATGTAACAACTTGGTTATCGTACATGTAGTAACGTCAATAAGCAAAAGTTCATTGTGACGTCACAATTACGTTAAAGTAGCGGAAAGTTTTAAAATATTACAGATGATTCAATTATATAATTTAATATTAAATTAAACTTCTGAAGATATCAATGAAACCGGTAGAGTTTTGAATCGGCTTTCTGTTATTTTCAATTATTTATTACTTGTGTTAATTAACTTTACTCATTTTGGATTATATATATAAAACTATAACTCCTGAAGATATCAATGAAACCGGTAGAGTTTTGAATCGGCTTTCTGTTGTTTTTAATTTTATATATATATATATATATATATATATATATATATATATATATATATTTATATATATAGGTACATTCAGAAATGCGCTAAATCAAATCCACACTAGCTTGTGTTGAAAAATCATTTTTTGCCAAATATTGTACACACCAAATATAATATGTTTACGGTATTTTAGAAAGAGGTTAATGCTGATCGATCCAAAGCCAGTTGGCTGAAGACTTAAACAACAGTAAGTCACTATTTAATTGCAATACAAATTTTAATCATAGTAAAAACAATAATTCTAATAAATATATCCACAAAATTTAGTATTAATAACCAAATATAAATTAGAAGGCATTATACTGTCATAATGTAAAGAATGTCAGACATTTTGAAGGCGATAGGTACAGTAAATGAATACCTCTAGAAATAAAAAAATTAACAATGAAGAATAATCTGTTTTTCATCACAAACTGAAGGCTTTATGGACGGAGTAAAAATCACAATGTAAGCACTTGTGCACACATATCAACAATGGCAAAAGGTCACAGTATTTTTTTGTCCACTGTACTCTCACAAACTCTTGGTCTTCGGTCATATTGAAAATTGTCTTCGTTGGATTCATTTTCATTTCACTGTAAAAAAAAAATTGAAAAAAAAATTTATCAAAATCATTTGCACACATCATACATGTATTATAATAATAAAGACTATCAATGTTGTTTTAAAATAAACTTCATTGTTTAACTTACCATAATCTTATAATCTGTCCTAAATATATTTCAACCATTCAACCTGAAATGAATGAATGTACATTAAGTATTTGATAATTTGATAATTATTGATTATTGTATAGAGTATGAAGATATCTCACAACGAAGAAAATTAACAAATGTGTTTGGTAATTATAATTGTCAAGATTTTACTACAGTAAATTCCTTGACAAAATATATATATTCAAAGATAATGATAGATAATCCATGCAGTGTTTGTCTATTCTACGGTATAAATGTAGATTAATACTAATGTATACAAGAGACATGGAGTTTTTGCTATTTTTTGACTACTGTAATAGTCATTGACTACTGTAATAGTCATTGACTACTGTAATAGTCACGGTATGTATTGTGGCATCATTTCAAAAGGAAATAAATTGACTACAAGAAGTTGGTTAATATGGTCATGACCTTTTAATACTGCAAATTTATTATTTTACGCAAGTACTTAATTAATTCCACAATTCCACTTTTTTGCGTCAAATCGCGAAAATATAAAATCACAAGCCCCAATTTTTGTTTTAATTTCATATAGCTCAAAACTGTCTGAAAAATAAAAGCGAGATTTAAAAATCTGCGAGGACTGCTTCTCGCGATTTTATGTGGATATTAATTCCTTGCTTTTAATAAGGAATTTACAGTATATCAATATAGTATAAAATATATTTCATAGATGCCTATTTTAGAATTAATTTAAAACACAATAATTTACACCATTAGAAAACAACAAGGGGGCGTAATTTACCTTGTTCAGCTGGTGCTTCTTCCTTCTTTTCTTCCTCCTTCTTCTCTTCTTCTTTCTTTTCTCCTTCTTCAGCTGAGAAATGATACAAAATCATCTTTAATTCAACTAAACAAGTCATGTGGTGTTTCAAAAACAAATAACATGGAGAAAATAAAAGACTACCTCTTTGAAATTTATTGACAAGCTACGTATTTTGTACTAAAAAGCTGTTACGATTGAAAAGTTGTAATTAGACATTTCAGAGTATTTAATGGAGATGCTTGCCATTTACTATACATTGTATCTACATTAATTGTATAAAAATGCAAAAAACATATCAACTGCACAATTTCACACTTCAAAATTATTCACACATAACTTTGCTAGCACAAGATTCATTTTTCTGCAAAAGCAGGTAATTCCATATACACATGTACTAAGCATTGTAATCACACAACGGATACAACACAGAATGACAAATTAGTGACTATCGGTATATCCATTTATTACCCCACACATTAACAAAGACAGATAACAGTTATAACTTGTATATATTTCTACTGTTAAGAGTTCATTCACTCAAGCTTAAGGACCCTCAACAATATATTAATACACAGTGACATGCTAATCATTAATTTCTTGTAAAGAATTTTTAGCTAAATTTGAGCCACATGTAAAGTTATTTTAAAAGATGTGGGGATTATACTATTCTGCATTCACTTTAACAGATTTTGTAAGACTTCATTATCATATACTGGTAAGTAATAGCTTGCTTGATCAGATTAAAAAATTTTTTTGGGGGGGGGGGGGTGTTAGGGGGTTGTATTTTGAAATCCCTGAAGTTTAAACAGTTCACTACCTGGCTTCTGTTCCCCATTTGATTCGGTTTGTTCGGTTTTGGGTTCACTTTCCTCTGGTTTAGCCTCCTCAGCTTTGGCGTCATCAGTTTTCGCCTCTTCACTTTTAGATTCTTCAGCTTTTACAGACACAAACAAGCAGTGCACATGATGTAAATGAAGCATATATCACAAAAACTAGGCTTCGGTCGCAAATTAGCAAATTAGATACAGTCACTGCTTCAAATCTATAGTCCTAAACTAGCAAAAGTATTCATATTCTATATCATTCTGAATCACTCCAAATACATGTTCTTAATTTGTGAAATTTATTGGGTTTTTTTTGTGGTTCCTTTACAAAAGTTGTTTTTGCATATAGTTGAATTAATGGTTCATGGACTATCATACTTTTTTTTTTTTAATTTTGAAGTATCAATTTCTACATCGTCGGAAACCCACGGTCGGTCTCGCTTCTCTTACAGACCGACCGTGGGTTTCCGACGATGCAATTTCTACTACATCTTATACATATGTTAACTAGTATGTGTAGTTCTAGCTTTTAATTTACTTGAAAAGGCTAGCTATGTCACAAAAAATAGTTGCCATGAACCTGTTTATCACTGGTGAATTGTGAAGAAGAGTTGCTTTGAATAAAATCAGGTTTACAGTCTATGTACTAAATGTATAGGGTTGCAATCGAAGTTCATTGTGATGATCTACCATACCTTTTTGTTCCTCATTAGGTTTTGGTGATTCTGAAATAGTATAATTAAAGGAATATGATTACTTGCTTTGGTACATTACATATGTATTATTCTCTCGCTCTTTCTCTCTCTCTCTCTCTTTTCTCTCTCTCTCTCTCTCTCTCTCTCTCTCTCTCTCTCTCTCAATCAATCAATCAATCAATCAATCAATCAAACACACTAAAATTCCATACCTGGTTTTTTCTCCTCTTCCTTTGGTGCCTCCTCTGTTGGTTTGGACTCTACCAAAAACCAATGCAAATTACAATGACGATGTACATGCATTCTTAAAATCGAAACATATAGTATATAATTATATCCTCCATTAAAGCTGTTCTTTACAGATGTTTAATCATTTAGAAAAAAAAAAACTCATAATTTGTTAACAACTTGTTTACAATTTTTTTTATAGTCAATAAAATACTAAGATGTTTAAAAAATTCAAACTGAAATTTGGACCACTTCATAACTCTGAGCACTTTTGATATTTAATGTTTTGAGACATACCTTCTGGTTTAGCTTCTTCCGTGGGTTTAGCCTCTTCTGTGGGTTTGGACTCTTCCGCGGGTTTGGACTCTTCCTCTGCAGGTTTGGACTCTTCCTTGGCAGCTTCTTCCTTTGGCGCTTCTTCTTCCTTCTTCTCTTCTACAGTCATCAAAGATCAATACTTTAAGTTGTGCTTCATAGAAATAAGGTAAAATTCAATATTTATTCAGAATTTAAAATTTATAATTTCAATATTTTTATTATGTAAAAGTTACAAAAGCATATAAATATCATTATACATTTCTATTTCAAGCTGCACACTACTAAGTGAAAAAATTAAAGAATTCAAAGATTAAAAATAAAAGAAGAAAAAACCCCAAATTGTTAACAATAATAAAGTTTACAGCCCATAAACCAAGTTTATCAACTGTTTAGCTCATTTTTGTGAATTTCGCGTGCTATATTTACAATACCAAACAGTGTCTCAATGGTAAGAATATGAGAACTAAGATTCAAATTACGATGTGCATGAACTTAAAATGATCTCCAAAAAATATTTTAAGTTTGGCTATTAATATAAGAATTAGCTTTAATTTTCTAGATATGTTATGTATTTTTGATTCTTTTGTTTATATAACTAAATAAACTAATGGCAAACAACAATTTAAGCACATTTGGTACAAAAGGCTGACAAAGACACACCAAGTACAGCCTAAGGTGAAAGCTCTGAAAAGTAGAATTTAATGCTACAGCTTTACAGAACATTTTTTTAAGTGTTAGCTACTCTAAGATGGAACTATTATGCTTCCAATTTTAAGTCTGATTAGTATGACACTCAGAGAGAGAGAGTGAGATTGGGAGGGAGAGAGGTGACAGCTGAGACAGACACAGAGAGAGAGAGAGAGAGAGAGTACCGGTAAGTGGAAAGAGTTGCAGCCCCAGTGGTGAGTATTTTAATGTGATAAGGCAAGAAGACTAAAATGACCTTTTTTAATTTCAGGTGCGGTCTGTTCTTTCTCGACGTTTGAAGTGGTAACAGGTTCTGTGAATCACAATGTGGAGGGATTTTAGTAGGAAATTAAGGGGAAATAGATTCCCAAAAGTTACACACTAGCTATTATAACCTTTATTTTCTTAAAACAGTTTCACTTATTACCAATACTTCTCAGTTTATAGAAGAAAATGTGATCATTCAAACCTTACAATATTTATTAACGGTATTCATTTTTATGGAATTTTAAATGACTTTTTAAAATAACTTTTACTGTGTTTTTTTTTAATATATACAGCAAAACTCGAATATAACGAACACGGATATAGCAAATTTACTGCTATAACGAATTATTATTCATGTCTCGGCAAATTTTCTTATATAAACCTATAGAAAATTGATGTATATAACGAACACGGCTATAACGAATTTACGTCTATAATGAAGTAATTTTAAGACCCCCGCTGGCAAAATTTTAACGTATTTTATCATTTTATAAAGAATTTTTTTCATTTCAAATTTCATTGAAGATACATGCAATTTTAAGATGCATATATAAAATACTCAAATTTAAATAGTATACATATTTTTTTTAAAAACTGAAATGAAATGGTTATATTGACATTTTTTGTAAATGACGGCAATACTAATTTTATAACTTATGATAGTGTGGAAAACTAGCCGATTATTTTAATATTTTTTACGAATTCGTTATAAATGTATAGCGAATTACGGCTGTAACGAAGTTTATTCTATGGTCCCTTGAAATTCGTTATAAACGAGTTTTGCTGTATATTTTTTGAATTAATAAAAGATATATCAGGTAATCAGTCATCAAAATATCATAATATAATATGACATCAGTTAAGAAAATCCAAAACCAGTACGTACATTTGACAATAAATGTGTTTGTAGTTATTGAGCCAGGTGTAGGTACATGCTAATTAAGTACTTATTGCACTTTTCTTGCATACTAGATTGTAATAATTAAAAAAAATGCCATACTATGATATACTATGATACACATGCATACAATAACATTCTACATTCAAATCTACTTTTTTTTGTATATTTGTTCATGCACAGTAAAATCTATTCTAAATCTTCTCTATAACTTCTAGAAGTAACAGTCATGCTTCTATTGTTAGTACATGTATAAAATTACCAAAGCCAAAAAGAACCAAATTTTAACCATGCAACAAAGATAATAATGCTATATTGCATAGAAGAAACCAAGAATAAATGATGAAGAAACTCTGTATAGACTAAATACATCGATATATGTTCCCATATTGCACCATGTAATACATCTAAGCTAGATTTAAGACCTTGTTGTGTTTTTTCTGTGGGTTCTTCTGATAAAACGGGTTCTTTGGTCTCATTAGTGGGTTCCTTCCCTTCTCCTGCCTCTGTATCCTCCTCGCCTTCTTATTTTTTAGTAAGAAATTAACGTACAATGTTCAATCAATTTGAACTGATTTGTTATTAACATGCAATTTTACACAAGATTGGTATAAATTCTTTTGACTTTTGGGGGTATCTTCTACTTTTTGAGACTTTGAGAGGAGGTATCAAATTTTGATTTAATTAAAAATATATAACTACCGGTAAGGAGGAATTTAAATTTTCAATATAACTTCTTGTCAGTTTTACATTTTCTTAATTCTTAAAAAATTATCTTCACGATTGTTAATTAGCCAATTTGTGTATATATATATATATATATATATATATATATATATATATATATATATATATATATATATATATATATATATATTACAATACTTAAATTCATTTTAGAAACGGCTGATGTCAATTGAAGTAATTAATATGATGAAAAATGTTTTAACCGATTTAAATTGAGGGTAAAAATTCACTTTATTGCTAAACAAACCATTTATATCTATATATACATGCAGTGGTTCTAGACAAAATATTATTTGCAACATGTTAATATAATTAATGTCTAAACAAAAAATAAGTTCACAGTTTACAGTATTCCTTAAACAAAAAATTCTTGGAAAATTTACTTCAATGTTAAAATATTCAATATAAAAAGAACCAAATTGAATATACTGTATCTATAAATAAATCGGTCTTCGATTAAAAGACATTAAAAAGTCTTTTTTGATTTTGGGGTGTTTTGGGGGGTTTTAATAAATGAAGAGAACTTCAAGCACAAGACATCAATCAAATGCTAAACATAATAGCATTGTTCTAGATTTTTTGTTTTAAAGTTAAGGTGCGGTCACGCGAATGATTGTTCACCCGATTTTCAATCAACTTGCTCAGGTAAGATGATTGGAGTCGATTGTTTAGGTGGTCACACGATACCATTTTATAATTGATTTTCAATTAATAAAACCTATTGAATATTTTTGTTGTACAGAAAAAAATCATTGTGACGTCATGATTCTCACCAGAGATCAGTCAACTGAAAATCGGACAAACTTCAGATTTTCAAACGACTTCAGACTTAATTTGCTTTCAACTTTTGACTTACGTGGCCCCTTTCTCGGTACGATTTTAGTTGAAAGTGAATTGGATGAGAAAATCTGATGGAAAATCGCATTGTGTGACCCCACCTTTAGCTACACAGCTAAAACAAATTGCAGCTAGATCACTGCAAAAAAAGAATTATGGTCTATACCAAAGGAAAACAATTTACCTCTCTTTTCTTTTTCCTCTGGAACATCTGTAAAAAGATATCAGATTTCATGGTTAAATGAATGATATTATTGATTGATTAAAATATGTGTAATTTGATTTATTATATAAAATTAATTCACATAATTAAAATAAATGCATTGTTCAAGTGTGTATTTTTTGTAATGTTATATAATAAAGTTTTTCAAATTATCATAAAATTCATTTTTGATAATTGCATGATTTAACATTCAATATATTTAATTTTATGTAAGAAGAGAATTACACAAGGACAGCACATATATGAACATCAGATTTTTAAACACCAGAAAAGTATATTAAAAAAGATAAAATTTTAATCCTCAAAAATAATTTTTGAAAGGTAAATATAAGAGGATTGAAACTCTTGAGTATTAGAATTGTGGGAAAAAAAAAACAAACAAAAAAAATAAAGAAATTGTGATCTAAAAATCTATAGTATCATGCAAACTACTTTTTGTGATTAATATAGGTATACAGGCAGTGTTTCAAATCTAAAACACAAAAACTGGAGTGCCGAAAAAACAAGAATACACAAATAGATACATAATACTGCTATGAAGCAAAAAGGAAGTAGACATTTGTTCACCTAATCTTAACAGTACGCATAAAATACCGGTATAGATAAATTACACATATCAGTGCACATAGATGAACTTTATGTACTACATGTATATCTAAGCTGCGAAACCAATTAATTTACCAGTATAAAACATAATTATAAGAAAAGAACAATTTGAAACCTATTTTTACCCTCATGATTATTACAGAGTATCAAAAAACTGGATATGAACCCCATATTTTTAATAATTTTTATGTTTGAGTGATATAGTTTCGCATATAAATCCCAATGGTGAACAAAAATCTACAGTGCAAAGAACTGGAGGAGAGAAGGCAGGTATCAACTATATTGGTAAAGATTAAAATCAGAAACCGTCATTAAGCAATTCCACTCCAATCCAAGAATTATTCAATTCGTGAACGGATAAAACACTACCCTCAGTGGCAATCATGTCGACGATCAGTTTTGTTTAAAATGCCTGCTTGTAAAAATGCATGGTCACTTCCTCAACATTCAAAGTTTTCTCTTCTCAGAGGGAATTCATGTATCTTTACACATCAATGGTAACAATGAAATATTTTAAAATGAATTACACATGAAAAGGACTTCATTTAGCTTATATAAATCAACAAGATGATTATGGGTTTTTTTTTAATTGTTGTGCAACTATTTTGAAGGGAAGGGTGATAGAATTAAAATTTCTTTTTTGTTGTTGTTTTTTTCTAAATCTTTATGCTATCCTCTATATTTCTTCATTACATGTTCTTTACCTAACATTAAATTCATGCAATATACATGTATTGAGTGCAATACAATCATATATAATACTGGTACATGTAATAGGGATTAATTAATTGAATTACCATTCCATTTTGATAATTCATGTAAAAGTTCTACTTAATTTTTATCCTAACATGTTTTTATTCATTTCAATTCGGTCAAAATAAGTTTGCAGCTTACCACAGAAACCTAGGTTATTTTGCTACAACAAAATCTTGGTAATGTATAATTATTCATATGAAGGTAGTAAATGTTTACTCTCCTCAATTGACAAAATATGCATGGGAACACTAAGAAAATATACCAATAAAAAACACAAACTGTACGTATTAATTTCATGCCTATAATGAAGTTTTCAAAAGCAAATATTCATCAAAATTCTAAAACTGACTCTAAACAAAAGTTGATCTAGCTCAACTTGAAGCAGAGTACAACAGAATAACAATAAAAATATGAAGAAGCTGTTAATATCCTTTCAGAATTGCCATTAATCTTCATAGAATATTTGCAGAAAAGAAAAAAATATATCTATTGAACTTCAAGAAGCTGCAAATGTACCAATAGCAGAAAAATTGAAATGGCTGAAAGTTTGAACATTTAAGATTGGTTAATTGCTTAGCTTACAAAAACTCTTAATTAAGTGAGTGCTCGATCACCCTGCTTCTGTGATTAAGCCTTAAATAAACATATAAATTGGTTTTCTGTGTCTTGATTCATTAAAATCAGACAAAAAATATATAGGCCAAGGGTAGATATATAGGGTTACATAAATTTAAAGTTTTGCAGCAATTGGCACAGGAATTTTGCTCTTGCGAGATGGAGCTTATCTGCTGTGAAACGTGAATAACTGCATCTGAATTTGTCATGATCAGGTACTTTGCATTATAACTTTGAAAAAAGAAAGGGATATATACATGCGTGGGATAGGTACGGGTTGAGTGCAATATGAGGACCATTGTGCAGGTTTGATTTAAGTTTCAAAATGCTTTAGTGCAACTTTTTTCTTACCAGGGCTTTTGAGAAAAAAAAGCTATCCTAGATAATTTTTAATTATTTATCAAGATTTTGGGGGGGCTATTAAAAAAAGGGTCTCCATGCACATGCCATCCTCTGAAGGTAGGTAAAAATGGAATACCTATGACAGTACCATCTGGTGCAAATTTTAAATCACCAAATATCTTCTTCACGGTCACATCCGCGTGTTCGGCTGTTGAGCTACCGTGAACTGCATTTTGGAGAATATTTTTGCCATAAGCTGCACGTAATCTGTAAAAAAAAAAAAAAAGAAAAGAGGTGTTTTTGTTTTATATCCATAAACAGTGACAACAGTTTAAAATAATATTCTTTCATGTATTGATGAGCTGAAAAGAATTAACTATTAATGAAATATTATTATCACATTCTTTATTTCAATTTTTTCATATTTTTATTTAGAACCAAGCATCATATTTGTACTTAAAAACTTGAAGATGATCTTGACATTATTTGTTTACTGGTAAATCGACTTTAAAAAGCAAATAATTAAGAAATACGCACGAGTCTGGGTTCTCTTCCTTGGCCTTTTCAGGGTCAGTTGGACCAATAACCTGTCGCCATCCTTGGACGGCATCCTCTCGTGATAGCACCATTATGTACGTAGGTCCACTGTTTGGAAGAGAAAAATTAATACAATTTGAGGAATATGCTTTACAAAGGAGAAAACTATATCATGTGCAACTGTAACTGGACCTTTTGCATTTGAACTTTAAACCTGTTATGTACCAATAACGGCAAAAGTTCCTACTGTTGTTTGCTAAACCTCAGCTAACATGGGAGATATTTACATGCAATATATTTAAAAAAATCTATTCAAGCACCACTGCTATTGTGAGTAGAAGACTTTCAACGTGATACCATTGAGTGAACATAAAAAATTTTAACAGTATTCATATATGGATAAATATTACATGTTTGTACCAAGTATTACAGTATGAAAAAAAATAAAGGCAAGTAGTTTAAACTTGATAACAAACTAACCTAGTCATGTGTTCCACTAATTCGTCATAGTATTCCTTTCCTTTGTGCTCAGCATAGAACTCTTCTGCCAGCTCTCGGGTTAAATTCGTTTCTTTTTGTGCTGCAATCCTGAATCCAGACTCATGGATTCTGTCAATGATCTCATCTGTAAACAGTGTAAAAATAATTTAAGCCAAGATATTAATTATCATACAGTTTATGGCAATTTTGAAACCTAGTGGTCGGCAAAACCAAGACCTGTTCTTTTTGTACCAGTATTTCAAAGCACACCAGTGTATAACCAAATGATGAGATTTCAATATTTTGGGGGAAAAGGTTATGGGCCCCTAAGAATTGCGTCAACCCCCCCTCACCCCCCAAGGAAAAAAATAACATTATATCTGTGCATGAATTTGTTAGATCTGTTATTTTAGTAAAAGAGTTTTGAGTTTTACAACCAAACCATATAGAGTCTTGCAGCTGACAGCCTATCTTAATTGTACTATCCCAAATCCTTTTGTAAAGGCATCATATCATGTTTTTACCTTTTGTGCCTAAAGCATCAGGTTTAATAACTGCAACTGTCTGTTCCACTGGGAAGAAGAATTCCAATTCTTTTTTGGCTGTCTCTTCTGAATCTGAACCGTGCAACATATTGATCTTTGTGTCTTCAAGAGCAAACTTGGCTCGTAAACTGAAAATTTAAAAACAGAAAATCTGAGGTTTCATTTATTTCATACAAAATTATCAGAAGTAAATCTTTATTGTACATTTTCTTACAATTAATGATTTTTGGGAGTATTTTAATCAACTCTCCTATGCAGTTACTCAGGCAATCCGGAAGTGAAACAGTGTTTGGACCTAAGCACAAATCAACGCAGCTGACAACATTTAGTTCTAATCGATAAATTTGATGTAATGTGTTCTAAAGCAATGTTTTTCAAGGAAACTTATTTATAGATACCTTGTAAATAGTCAGATTTAAAATGGTACAAACAATTTAGATATTTTTAGTAGTCGTACATTGCATGTATTCTTATGCCAGAGTTCAATATAGTCTCGTTCAACTAGACGCTCGGCTGTCTCCGTAAATCTCTAACAAGCAGAGAGAGTCTCTCTTGCTTGTCGGAGATTAAAGAAGACAGCCGAGCCTCTGGTTGAAAGAGACAAGAGTTCAATATTGCTTGGATCCATACAATTTCTCAAAACTATTTTGATTACTGATTCGTAGTTTGATGGAATTAATTCTTTGAATATTACACAACATAATTCATATTGGGTGTCACGAAATTCCTGTCGGAGAATTCATATTATAAAAAATGTGCGTAATTCAAATACATATAGGAAACTACTTGCCATGCAAAATAACATATCGTTGATTTTAAAATAAATAATAATCGATAAAATTAACTCCCATCCGTTCTTCAGTACTGTACTTTGATTTAAGAGTAAATTTAACATAAAATGTTTCTCTGGTACAAGGAATAGCCCTCACCAGGATATTATCGATAAATTACATGTACATGTACATAAGCCATACATGTACTAGAATTGTTCCTGTGCAGAATAGTATGTTATGCAATCAAAAAGTATCGTATTTTTCCCATGGGGATCCTTGTGAACAGTTTTAAATATAAAAGCATGTCTATTTTGCCTTTTTTTTTAATTTAGAGAGAGATTTTTTCTTCACAAAACGTAAATCTTATCTGGGGTGAACAAAAGGGACAAAAATGCATATTAAAGCTCAATTGATTAAATGAAGTTTCACCTCTCTGGTGCCTCGGATTTGGCTTTATCTACTTCAGTTGGTCCCAGCATGTGTCTCCAGCCTGTAATGGCATCCTCTCTAGCCAGGCCAAGAGCCAAAACAGGACCGCTACAAAAAAGAACAGTTGAATATAATTCCTGTAGTCAACAACCAAACAAGCAAAAAAAATAAAAGAAATGCAAGTATGTTTTCAACGATTGAGCACATCTTGAACAGTCTCTGGACACGATTTCAGATGAAAATTTAATTTTTGAATTTTATGTATTAAATAGTTTATTTGTGTATTTTGAATGATTTACCAAAATTTGAATGTTAGAAGTCGTGTTACAAGTGAGATACAGAGGAAAGAAGTCGTCGTTATGTAAACAAAGCTTGAGTCTTATATTTGTTTACAAATAATGTAAAGTAAAGAAATTACCATTTCTTTGACAAAATAACTTGTGGAAACAAGATAAACTTATTAAATGTGTTCATAAATAAGTTTATCAACAACAAAATGCAACATTAGATTGAAACTTTTACCAATTCAAGACATATGTAAACAATAACAGGACTCGAGCTTTGTTTACAAGCTCTGTAACTTGCTTGTAACTCGATATTTGACTTTCAAATTTTGACAAAGCATTAAAAACATCCATATTGACCATTCTAGACATTAAAATTGAAAAAATAAATTTTGAAAAAATTGAGCTCAAATCGTGTCCAAGTCCCTTTAATATCAAGTAGGTAATATTGTATGCATTCTAAATTTTAATCAGTTTTCTTTTCACTACTGGAAAGCCTGAAATGAACACTTCAAAAAAGCTAAACTGCATGAAGTGTTCTTAATTTTGGCAGTGAAGTTCTAAGGCATGGCTTGGTTTTCTTGTTGTACCGGTAGTTGATTAATATCTTCAGAGTGTATATTACATAAAATAATGGTACCTCCTTTGAAACTTAATTTCATGAGGTGAAAAATTTTGCAAAACATTTCCATGCCTATTGTAGCAAAACTATGGTGAATCAGTAGAGATCACCTTGTCATCCTCGTGATGAGTTCCTCGAAGTATTCTTGGCCTTTGTGTTCTTTGTAGAAGTCTTCAGCCATCTCTCTGGTGAGCTGCATCTCTTTCTGCATGGCCACTTTAAAGCCGGCTTCACTGATGGTTGCCAGGATATCCTCTACAGATAAAGAATTGTACATTTGTTAAATAGGTAGTGAGTACCATTAGTAAAATCTCTAGCAAAGCTTTCAAAAAATTGAAATCTTCCGTCTAATAGTTACCAACATTTCAGGTTAACTCTTGAATGTTGAACTTTGATTTTCTTACAACATTTTCCTCAAACTCCTTTAGAAATGCTGTACAAATGTTTATCGGATGACTATTGGCCCAATGTCATGCAAACTACACTTTACAAATGTCTTACAAATGTTGGTGAATGGAGGAGGTCCAAAATCTATGATTATTGCAACAATTAATATTGAAAGACTATTGGTATACCTTTATGGTTCTTGAAGGCATCTGGTCTAATAAGAGCCAATGTTCTTTGAAGTTTGGGCTTCCCTTCTGCAGGGGGAGCAACATAGTCTGGGAAGAAGAAGGCTAATTCCCTGAAAGTCAACAAATATTTATAAGAGTAAGTAGGAGAAGATCATAATGAGCAGAGAGAGAGAGAGAGAGAGTGAGAGAGAGATAGATTGGTTAACTGTTTTGTAAAAAAAATGCGTAACAAAGAGAAGGTGATTCTCTCTATTCCATGTATTTACCTCATTGCCATATCTTCTGAGCTGCTGCCATGAAGAGCGTTCATGAATGTCTTCTCACCATACTTGGCTCTCAAGCTAAAAATATAGATTAAAATAAAAATGAAAATGTCAGTGACATGATGTTGTCCAAAGCTTTATTGTTTGCTTAAAACTGTCTCTTTTGAATTCCAAGGGCTTCATTTTGATGACTATATCTAAGAATGATATTGACAGTGACTCCAACTATGAAGAATTTCTAGAATTGGTAATTCAAAATATCCTGTTCTAGCTGATATGTAATAAAACTTTCAAATTTCACCAGATTCAGACAATTGTTTTGAATAATCTATAACACCATCATCTGCAAGGTCTTCAGATTCATAAAAAGAAAATATTCTAATTTTCTCATTTCAGAAAATTTTCACTTTAAATAACGCCTCACCTCTCAGGCTTGGCCTCCTTAGCTTCCTCAACCGCTGTTGGACCAATCAGATCCCTGAACTCGCTGATGATGTTTTCTCCCGTTCTTCCCTTCGTCAGGACCAGGACGTGGGAGTTTCCACTCGTCATGAAGCCGACCAGTTCATCAAAGAATGGCTCCTCCTGCAAGTGACTGTAGAAACTCCTAACTTCCTCTTCCGTTAGGTGGCGCTCTTCGTTCTTCAGGATTTCGATGCCATGGGCCTCAATCTGGATTGGAAAAATATTAGTTGAGTGAGAGTGATTATTGAACATAATGATGTTCAATATGGATAGAAGGTTACCATGCATATATAAAAATAGGATTTTTTTTACTGATTAAAGTAAGACACAGTTAATATGTTAAAGTTCAAAAAAGGGAAGTTCTTTCTTTAACAGAGGTAAAATGCAGTACATTAAGTGAATTAATGTATAGAAGGAGACAATAATGTTTGTCTCAAAGATGGGAAAGTTTTTTGTTATCATCTCCATAATCTAAAACAAGTTGAAAATTCTTAAATACATGTAGAATGTATTAAGTCATCATACTGTGCAAAAAAAAGTATTAATTAAATCTTACATCAGCGATGATCTCAGGCACTTTTCCGGCAGCCACAGCGTCAGGCTTGATGAGACAAACGGTGATCTCTTTCTTTCCCTCTGAATCAAGTGAAAAAAAAAAATACAAATTATTATTGCTTTTATTATTTTACAGCCGATATAAGAATTGGAAGGAAGAAAAGTGTTAAACAGTTATTAATAAAGGTGACTTTAAATCTTTAAATGAGGAAAATTAAAGTTTTAATCTAGTCAGTCCATACATGATACAAGTTATCCAAAACTTCAAGAATTTCATGAATTATAAGAAAATACTAACAATTACAAATGACTGTACCTTTAAACTTTCTGATGTTGAAAAAAATCAGAATTTCAATTTTGAACTTTACTAAAGAGGGTGCATGGGATTATCTATGTGCTGGGGTTGGAAAAGAGCTTATATAAAATAGTTGATTTATTCATACATTATCAATTTGGATATTTATGGAAAAGACACTATAAAGAAAGTCCTGAATAAACTATATGTACTGGGAATCAGAGATGCAATTGTGTCAAATATTATTTGGAGAGAGAATTTTTAAGCAACTCTGATTTTGAACATGCAACTATACACAGATTAACATAATTATGTATGATATATCACATATATAGATACCATGCAAATACAAGAAAAAAGGACATATATCGTAAAAAAAAAAATTAAATTAAGCTTAATTGTTACAATACATGATATCGGGCTTATTATGGTATGCATGCTTAAAAGTAAGATTAATTACATGCAATTATCAACTGAAAGAAAAGCTTCAATCAATTAAATTTTTAATCAATCCACATCTATACAAAAAATTAAGGAATCTGTTTTTGATCATTCAGCAACATGACAACATAGAATGTCAAGTCGTTCAAAACCAAATAAACCAATTAAAAATTTTACACAAGAGGAAAGCATTTTAGTTTGTTATTTGTGACAACATATAAAACTCCAGAAATACTATATTTTCCAGAAGCTGTATGTGTATAAAAGCTAATATTCAATTTGTCATAATGACTTTACTGTAGGAAATACCATCAGTTTTGTTTTTATTCTGAAATCAATCAACAAGAGGCCCATGGGCCACATCGCTCACCTGAGCAACAATAGGCATGATAAAATCAGCTTAATGGAGATCGACATAATACAAAATATCTGGACAATGTAGTAATACATGTAGATATTCTTATGTTTATAATCAAGTCCCTTTTTTGACAGGATGATTTTATATTCATATCACATGTTGAGCATCGCAGTTCTCAACAAGATCCTAGACAATTGTTTATACATGGGATATAAACCTACATCAAACTCTGAACCCCTTGTGAGGCCCAAGAATCGTCCAGGGGCAAAAGTCTTAACAATTTTAAAGAATCACAAATTGGCAAAATGTTTGCATATAAGTAAAACCATATATATTATAACATTTCAGTTTTTGTGAATTAAAAATGTTTTCCTTTGTAAAATTGGATCCTGAATGTAGCCCCACCCTACTCCTCAAGATTTTTATTTTAACGAATTTGAATCTACACTACCCAAGGTTGCTTTTACTAAAGTTACAAATTTTCTAGACAAATGGTTTTGTAGAAGATTTTTCTCCATATATTCCTATGTCAAAAATTTGTCTCCCTCCCCCCTCCCCGTTGTGACCCCATCCTACCCCCGGGGATCATGATTTGAACAAACTTAAATCTACCTAGTCCTTACCTGAGGATACTTCCACATAAGTTTCACCTTTCCTAGCTACAGACCCTGAAACGTACTACTACACCACACGCTCGCTGCACGCTCGGTACACGCTCGCTAAACGGTTTACACGAAACGCTGAACGGTTTACACGAAACGCTACACGCTTTCCCCGAAACGCTAAACGGTCTGCACGAAACGCTGAACGGTTTACACGAAACGTTTCTCACACGAAACGGTTTGCTCGCTTTTCACACGCTTTGGACACGCTTCGATTTTCGTTTCAATCGGGCTCTCTCGGATTTTTACTTTTATGGTAAGAGTTGTTTTAAAATGGTACGATATAATAGAAATAATGATATTTCACATATAAATCTTTTTTAAAATCGGCAATATTGATCTTTAATGAAAAATATTTCAATCACAGAAATAAAAAAAAAGCTACAGAACATGCACGTACATGTATCATTGCTCGAAAGAAATATCACTCGTTTTAATGTCGTAGGAAAAATGAAATTGTTCCGTAAAAATAATAATAATTAATACAGAAAATGTAGATGGCTTATTAATTTTAAAACATTAAAATTGAAATCCGTATCATTACAAACGCAAATCCATTTTTCGTTTTTCGGCGGCTTTATTTTTCAACATTGTTTTGAAATGGTTTGTGAGAATAAAAACGTAATACATGTATTTAGATAAATAGTTATTCAATTACATTAATAATTGACAATTATTTAGAAGTAAATTAATCACCGAATTTAAAAGAAGGCTATGCAGTCTAACGATTATTTTTTATATCGTATCAACCACATATTAAAATATGCCCCGCACATAAAACCAGACAGAAAACGAGACGATTGACATAAACAAAAAAGTTTGTATCGCTATTTAGGATATCTATTTCTAAAATAAATTCAATAAATTATATCGGATGGAACAAAATCAATGAATTAAATTTCAGACTCAATATACATGTACGCATAACGTCGCTTTTACCACAAACTTTTTAAAAATAGTACCATACATATATATTATGTTTATACAATATTTTCCCCTCTATTCTTTTTCAGTTTTGTTTTTGAGTTAGAACGTTATATCATTAAAATGATGTTCTTTATCAAATACTGATTCCGACTGCTTTAAAGTCATTAATTTTTTTATTGGCTGATAACAAAAAAAGAGACGCGTGACCATCCAATGAAAAAAATACACAGTTTGATTGACAGGTTTAGTCAGTTGCAGGTATGTTTTACCCGTTGTCCGAGTGCTAATTGTACACTGTCGAAAGGTTTCAGTTATCGATGTAAAAGAAACATCAAATACTACATGTTTATTACGACTTGACAGTATCACAAAGAGTTGATTTAATTTTTACAAATAAAATGTCAATAGTATACATACATAAGTGTTTTGTTAATCACAAACCATTCCGTGAAGTCTTAAACTCGGTCGCCATTTTGAAAGAACTAATAACTGAGAAAAGTTCCGAATGAAATCTGATAAAACGTTTCACACGATTCTCGCACGCTTTGCCCGAAACGCTTTACACGCTTTGCCCGAAACGCTGCACGCTTTGCCCGAAACGCTAAACGGTTTACACGAAACGCTTCACGATTCACACGAAACGCTAAACGGTTTACACGAAACGCTAAACGGTTCACACGAAACGATTCTCGCACGAAACTCGCACGCTTTTTTGGTGTAGTAGTTCGTTTCAGGGTCTGTACTTAGTTTTAGAGATTTTAAAGATTTACTCTATATATTCCTATGTAAAAATTCGATCCCCATTGTGACCCCACCCTACCCCCTGGGGTCATGATTTTCACATCTTGATTCTACACTAGCTGAGGATGCTTCCACATAAGTTTCGGCTTTCCTGGCTGATTAGTTTCTGAAAGGAAGATTTTTAAAGATTTACTCTATAAATTCCTATGTAAAAATTTGACCTCCCCCCATTGTGGCACCACCCTACACCCGAGGGTCATGCTTTTCAAAACTTTGAATCTACACTAGCTGAGGATGCTTCCACATAAGTTTCAGCTTTCCTGGCTGATTAGTTTCTGAGAAGAAGATTTCTTAAGATTTACTCTATATATTCCTATGTAAAAATTTGACCCCCCCCCATTGTGGCACCACCCTACTCCCAGGGGTCATGATTTGAACAAACTTTGATTCTACACTAGCTGAGGGTGCTTCCACATAAGTTTCAGCTTTCCTGGCTGTTTAGTTTCTGAGAAGAAGATTTTAAAAGATTTACTCTATATATTCCTATGTAAAAATTCAACCCTTATTGTGGCCCCATCCAACCCCCGGGGGTCATGATTTTCATAACTTTGATTCTACACTAGCTGAGGATGCTTCCACAAAAGTTTCAGCTTTCTTTGCTGATTAGTTTCTGAGAAGAAGATTTTTAAAGATTTACTCTATATATTCCTATGTAAAAATTTGAGCCCTCGTTGTGGCCCCACCCTACTCCCTGGGGTCATGATTTTCACAACTTTGATTCTTCACTAGCTGAGGATGCTTCCACATAAGTTTCAGCTTTCCTGGCTGATTAGTTTCTGAGAAGAAGATTTTTAAAGATTTACTCTATATATTCCTATGTAAAAATTCAACCCCCATTGTTGCCCCATCCCACCCCCGGGGGTCATGATTTTCACAACTTTGATTATTCACTAGCTGAGGATGCTTCCACATAAGTTTCAGCTTTCCTGGCTGATTAGTTTCTGAGAAGAAGATTTTTAAAGATTTACTCTATATATTCCTATGTAAAAATTCAAGCCCCCATTGTGGCCCCACCCCACCCCCGGGGGTCATGATTTTCACAACTTTGATTCTACACTAGCTGAGGATGCTTCCACATAAGTTTCAGCTTTCCTGGCCAAATGGTTCTTGAGAAGAAGATTTTTGAAAATTTCTCAAAATTTTCCAATAATTGCCAATTATCTCCCCTTTAAAAAGAGCGTGGTCCTTAATTTTCATAACTTTGAATCCCCTTTGCCTAAGGGTGCTTTGTGCCAAGTTTGGTTGAAATCGGACCAGTGGTTCTGGAGAAGATGTTGAAAATGTGAAAAGTTTACGGACAGACAGACGGACGGACAGACAGACGGACAGACAGACAGACGGACGACAGACAAAATGTGATCAGAAAAGCTCACTTGAGCTTTCAGCTCAGGTGAGCTAAAAATGATATTTTTCAGAGGAAACAACTAAGAGTGTCCGCAGCAAAGCAGAGCATCCCTGTGCAAGATAGGATATTTCTAAAAATGAGGTAGCAAAAATGAAAAGAACAACGAATTCTTATATTCTAAAAATTCTTAATGACATAAGTCCAAATGTA
Source organism: Magallana ariakensis (assembly GCA_020458035.1). NCBI lineage: Eukaryota > Metazoa > Mollusca > Bivalvia > Ostreida > Ostreidae > Magallana > Magallana ariakensis. The sequence goes on from CM035815.1 coordinate 35,870,317, forward strand.
AATTTTTTTTCCATAAGCCATGTACCCACTTTCCCACTCCTTGTCATGCCTATCATAGCATTGCTTTCATTGCAAGAAAACTGATCAAAATCCAAGAGAGAGAGAGAGAGAGAGAGAGAGAGAGAGAGAGAGAAATAAATGAATTGAACAAGGCTAACCACAAAACCTAACCTATCAATCACTAACACATTTAATTGTTCATGATTAACGTAACCATTAATTTAGCATTATGATTTCCAACAGTAAAGTGATTTGTTACAAAACTGACATACTTCCAAGTTAAAATAAATGCCTGATATAAGCAGAAGAAAACAAAGTATATAAGGACTATGAATTATAGTGGGGGTCGTTACAGTGTGGTTAAAACCTGAACCTGGTATCAAATCATCTGGGTCCCCATAATTAATTATTTCTCCCCTATAGCTCATCCTTTTGCCTGCATGAGAAAAGTACAGATATAAAAATCTCTATGCATACCGGTAATTACTTTTCAACAGAAAATAAAGTTTTTATTTATATAATACTTCCACATTAAGAATTACGGCATCATTAATAGCAATTTCAAGAATACCTCCCCCCACTCCTTTTTAAAAAAAATATTTTCATGGTTAAACATTTAAGGTTCAGCATGTCATTAAAGTATTTCTGGTTTATGAATATCATGTCTTAATTAAAAATCAAATTATTTCTTAATTACAATTATAAATTCATTTTTAAGACCGGGTTAGGCATATATATAGGTACTGATGTTAGGGCATAGAGGGTAAATGGTAAATGCATCAGAGTTTTTAAAAAAACTGACCAATTTAATGACAGCATTTGAATAACAGTTACTAATAATTATACAAGAAATTCATAAATATGCAGCTAACAGTACTTTATTAATAAAACCAAATATAAAATACACTTCCATATTTCATCAATGGATACTTGATATACTTCTTCCTGTTTGAAACTTCTAGAAAGGTCAATAAAAGAATTTTTTAAGTTAAAAGAAAAATCAAAGTACTGCTTGTACTAAAAGTAATCAGGCAATGTATGGGAGGAAATAGTATTACCGATATATATCTTAAACTAAAACTAACATTCTCTGTATATGCATGCTGCAGACACTAGAACAGATTAATACAAGAACTCAGTAGTTAAAGTGTAAGTAGAGTAATTCAAATATTTAAAGTCCAAAGCCGCCTTAATCCAAATTCAGCGTGATTAACAGCTTCTAATGATATATGCGCTTGCTTAAGGTAAGAAATTAAGATTAATAGCAAGACTGTAGTAATTAACCAGTACCATTAGGAAAAAAAATTAAAAGAAAAAAAGTCAAATTAAGTTTGAAACATGGATTTGTTCTTCATGCTGCTAAAGCATATTATATATATCTGCGACAAACTGGGCAACATTCTGCCACATTGCAACTTGATACCTTTGGCAAACCTAGATTGTGGACGGCTTTTCGCTGTGTCCAGAAAAAAAGTACAGGAAGAAAATATTGATGAGATAATATAACAGTTCATAAAGAATAGAATTAATGGTATATCATATTACTGATTTAAAGTCAGAATTTTTTTGGTTACAAGTTTCCAGGAAAAAAAGAAGTACAGTCTAACTTCAGTATCTCAAACTCCAAATACCATGGATATGTTAAAGTGATTTGAAAGTCACGATAACTATTTTCCTATTATGTTTTTTAGCCCCAATAACTCAAACCTTATAAAGATATTTTGAAGTTTTTGAGTTTCCTGAATTTAAGATAATGAGGTTTGACTGTTAATCGTTAGTTTATACAATATTATCAACAATTATTGATAATGAAGAAAAACAAAATGGAGAACAGGAGTTATTAACAAATATAACAAAAAGACCACAAAGATATCACCAAGGGTGAATAAAATTCAATAATACCTTAATTAAAATAAAAAACCCACCTTGACCCAATTAATAATTTTTGTCAATGATGTTATACTTTTGTAACAGATGGAAATGAAGTGTAATAATTTTTCACACAGCTTTACAAAGTCCTGAATAAAATTGTAAATTTTACTCATTTATATTCAGATTGACGCAAAAATTCCTTCAACAAGACCATGCACAAAAACTTAAAAAACAATAAACAGATTTACCAGGCTCAGATGTTTCTAAAACTGAGATTTTATATTCATATAATTATAATCTATGTATTTTTGTACATGTACAGGATTTTAAGGGGATACAATCTTGGATAGGTAAACAAAGGGTGGAAATCCATGTTATTAATGAAACATGACTTTTTCATTAAAACAACAATAAAAAATTATGGTAGGAAAAAAATACCAAAAACCTTAATTAGGGGATCAAAGAACAGTAATATAGGAAAAAGGTTACCTTCCGCAGAATCTATATCATTACAAAAGAATCAATACTAAATCAATATTCTTTAAAATATGTTTGAAAACAAAGAAATAAAAACAGAGGAAAATAAACTCCATTTGAAGAAAGTTTGAAAAATCCAATGTTTCTATTAACTTAATTTAAATGGTTTTTAAAGACCAGTACAAAATACAACCAGTACAAAAAATGGTACAGTGTACCAGAATTTGATATATGAATCTAAGAAGAGCAGTTAGGGTCGAATCTCTATCAACTATATTTTTAGTATACAAAGATTATCTTAATTTAGAGAAAGGAAATCATTTTTTTTTAACTCCTAATTGAGACAACATTATTTAAAGTAATAAAAAGCATTACTGAAAGAACTCCCTAAATATTAATTATGCAAGATGGTATACTTGCTACTATATACCCCTAGCTCTATGGTTACAAACATTTATAGGACCAAGATTCTTACCATCTTCTTCCTCTTTCTCTTGATCATCCTCATCCAATTTTTCTTGAGATTCCAACTGAGAAATGTAGGGATCTTTTATCTGTGACAGAGGGAAAAACCATTAAATTTTGTTAATTTATGCAAAATAAACTAAAAAGTCACTTGTGCCAATGTTATACAATTTTTTAAAATACTGTATACTGGAAAATATTCGCCCCCGTTTTATTTTCTCCCCTTTCGCCCTTGTTGTCAGCGGGCGAATTTAAGACTGGGTGAATTCCAACGTCTCATTCGATCTCTCTTTAAACACATCTGTGACTGGGCGAATTTAATACTGAGCGAAACTGTTTGCATGTGTAGAAGGGCGAAAATTACAAGGGGTGAAAATAACCCTGTACACAGTATCATGTACTCTCTTCATGACCTATACAACTACAATCATAATCTGTTGAATTTGTTCATATTTTAGCATCAGCAGACTTTTAACACACCCTCTTCTCCACTACTGACCAGTTTGGCGTACACTCCCTTTAGTTTTCTAATTCTAATTCTTTAGCTCCCCTCCTATGTTTACTATTTTTCAAATAATCACAATAAATGTCTCACCTCCTTCCTCTCCGACTGTCCATCAATGACTTTATGCTCTTGTTGGAGCTGTTCAGTGATGGTTCTCAGAATTTTGGGAGAATTAGCTCCCCTGACTACAGCTACTAAAACACCTCCCTGCAAAAAAAAAAATTGATAAAAAATCAATTTAATAAAATCTAAACATCTTTACATGTATCTGAAAATAGTTTTTTTTATAAAAAAAAAAAAAATGGATAATTTTCTTTTCTCGACATCAGATGATGAAAAATAGGTAGATTTTGAACCGAAAAGCGGTAGCATTGCGTACGGCCGTTTTCGCCTATATTTCTATTATTGAGATATATCATATATCTCAATAACACAGTCTAATTATAATCTCAGAAACACAGAGTTTTTACTTACAGCATAGAAAAGAAAGCATGGTTCACAATGTCCCCGATACTTCTCCAGAGCATCAATGGTGTCCGCTTTAGCCTATAGGTTTATCACACAATACAAGATAGAAAAATTATCTCCCATAAAGATGTTTCTTTACTAAATCAATATAAAAGGCCAAACATTTTAGTTTTTTTTTTAAATCTCTGTTCAAATTAACAAAATATTAGATTTTACCAAAATAATCTCTCTGTATTAGAAATATTAAAACAGAGTTATCAGTTTATCAATTTATACAATTATAGTACATCATTAAATTTACCTTGCAAAAGACTTGATATTGCATTGAAGGAAGAAATAAAAAGATGAGGGAAAAAAAAGAATGAATATTAGGAGATTATATAAAACCACACATGGATCAACACACAGTGGGTCAACAGTTGTTTCCTTAACTTATAAAATCACTTTCTTCAAAAAAGTAAAAAGAATTTAGAATATTGCCATTTAAACCAAATAAAATCTCTTTTAAGCATAGACTCAACACTATGGTTTTCTAAAATATATAAAACCAATGATTACCAGCAAGAAAAAGCTTTTTATAATTATTAAAAGACTTGTAAGAGCTATACTATGCTATTTACAGTAAGAATAGAATTTTTCAAAGATATATTTTAAAATTTTAATTCAAGTAAAGAATAAGAAAGCATTGACAGTATTCTAATTTCTAAATAAGATGTCAAATACTCATGCGTTATGTATCATATGTAAGCTATCCCAGATATTTTTTTTCCTTTGAGACAAGAAGCTCACAGTCCAAGAAATGTCTCGATACTGCAATTAACTTACAGCAGCAAAACGAAGGAGGTCATCTCCGAGTTCATTTTTTAATCGGCGAAGATTTGCGATAAGACAAGAACAGGGTCCACTCCATTCTTGGTAGATATCAACAACTGTCAACAACAAACCAAATTAAACCAAAACAAATCAGCAACAAGCAAAACACTCTGCAGGAGGAGTCAACTCGCACTTGAAATTTAATTTTAAAAATTCTTATTTTATTAAACATGACGTATTAGAAGATACAAATCTCTAATCGGGTTGGATTGCAAATCTGAACATTAACCTCACTCAAAACAGTAATGATTTAAATTTTACTATTGAATTTTAATGATATTTTGTTTTTATATCAATTTTTTGTTTATTTGTAGTTTTTTTTTTTTTTTTTTTTTGGTAGTGCGAGTTGATGTACCCTTTGTAGTTTAGCAAATAACATATGGGTGTGGTAAGGGTGAACATATACATACAGGATAGCAAGTGTTATATATTTGCTATCTTTCATGACATTATTAAACTGTCAACAAGAAATTTGTCCTGGTTATTGATAAAGTGGATATTTCAAAGCATCCATAACAAATTTGGAATATTTCAGAAAAGATTTTTTCGAAGTAAAGCAATTAAATACAACAGTTTAGCTGTCTTTGAAACTCTGACCGAAATCATGAGGGATTTTCTGCAAAATCAGTGTTTTTTAACTTGATCATTTTGTATTCTTTTTCGTTATACCTTGAACTACCATAATTTCTTTTTATATTATACCTTGAACTACCATAATTTCTTTTTGACAGTTTATTTTCATCAATTTCAAAGTGAATTAGTGTTTATTTCAAACACTTCACAGCAAACATGGGTAACAGAAAAAATGATTTTCAAAAAAAAAAACAAAACAAAACAACAAAGCTGCTTGGAATATCTTCTGTGTAGAAAAAGAATTTTAAAAATTTAAGAAATCCTGGCCAAGGAGAAAATTAAATTTGAACTGCACAATAAATAGTTTAATATACATGCTTGGTGAAACCTGAGGGTATATATACATGTATGTCAAAAAAAAATAACAACCAATTACATTTTGAATGAAATAAAACTGCAAGCTACCGTGGTGTCGCTTGCACGATCATGCAATGTACATTTAAGTGTATAAAACACCAAAAAAACACAAAACTTCTCAACATCAACAAACTGGGAATTTTTTTTTTTTTCGTTTTTCATTGGTTCAACATTTAATTCTCATGCAACTTACAGCTGCATATTTAAGTAGGTCATCTCCGATATCATTGCGAATTTTCTTAAGGTTGCTAACCATTCCTGTACAAGGGCCACACCACTGTTGGTAGATATCTACCACTAAAACATTATAAAATATATATAGTTATCTAAAATGAACCATGGATCTATCGGGGTATTGTACATTAATTAATCTCATTTAAAATATTGGTAATTTATATCAAATTAATTGTGTCAGTTAATTCCCGTAAAACAAATGCAATATCTGAAATTTTAAAATAATTTTTTTTTAAATGCATGTTATGTCTCTTTCTCTGATACATGTACTAATACCGGTACGTTTCAAAATGTATTTACCCGGTAGAAGGTAACCTACCCACTGACACATTTCCAAATTTATATATATACATGTACTTATAAGTATCAAACTGATTTAAATGGAAAAATAAACCATAAAACATGTTTAAAAGAAGATCAAAGGACATTTTTAAAATCAAACTAGTTCTGAGAGTTTGAATGTTTTTTCAGGGAATTAAAATGATCCTCTTCTTTATTCATGATTATTTGTTTAATTATTCAGCGAGAAAAACTTGCATGGAACATTCAATTTGAAAGTCTGAAAAAAGTGCATCTTCACTAGCCAAGGGTTTTTGGTCCACTTCACTTACCATAAACGGGGAGCAGAGTGGACCGAAAACCCTTGGCCAGCGAAGATGAAAAAAGTGATGTTTTTCGATTAAAATTGACAATCTTAATATATATATATATATATAAAAATGTTTAATTACTTCAACAGGTGAGTTACTTGCATGTGAGGAGTGAAAATCTCATTGGGGAAGTTTTTTTTTTGTGTGTGATTAATTTTCAGTCTTTGGCACATATAGAGTCAAATCAACTTACAATGGCCGGCTTATAAAGCTTATCACCTAGGTCAAGTTTGGCCTTTTTGAAAATGCTAACCATGCATTTGCATGGACCACTCCACTCGTTGTACACATCAATAACTGTCAGGGAGAAAAAGTCCATCAAATCATCTTTTTCAGTTACGGTACATGAAAATGTCTCTCAAAAGTAATACATCTCTTCCTCCAAGATGTTGGAGTAACTATATATATAAAGGTCATCTATAGAGGATCTCCAAATTTAAGATGGGGTACCTAGTTAAGCCGAAGACCAGTCTTGAACCCATTTACAGACTACTGCTACTAAATTGCATTTTTTTTCTTAGACCATGCGACTGCTCATACCTAAAAGCAATGCAAATGAAATCAAGCAGCCACTCTTACTTGAAGTTGAATGCTGGTTATATTATTTACCATTAACTTATTTTTCACTTATTTTATTTTAATTAATGCTACTAAAATGATCGAGAGTCAAAAAAAAGATACTCAGGTAAGTTCAAATCTTAAATATCCTAATGTCTTAACCTGGTCACATAGCAAAACAATGACTTAGACTGCTAGAAATTGTTGAAAGGACCATTGTATGTAACTTCAATGTAGAAATTTAAAAAATTTAATTGAAAAAAGAAAAAAATGTTTCTTCAATACACATTTAATTCAATTAACACTGGTCTGATTTTGAAATATGGTGCAATATGGATAAAAACTAAAGGTATACTGAGGGAACTAAATGTATTTAGTTGGAAAATATGATTAGAGTTATCATTGTGTATTATGCTACAGGGGGAGGGGGTTGTAATTCGACAGTTAAGATATAAATATATACGGTAGATCAAACTGTATATACATAATTCAAGTTGTTACATATTAAATTATGAAAGCAAGAAAAAATAAGGTAAAAAAAGCGCAGCAATCAACATTAGTTACAGCCACTGCCAAGGCAGCCCAAATTTCATGGAAACTTACGATCATAAAATTCAACAAGGGATCACCGAGTTCTAGTTTAATTTTTTTAAACGATCCCGACATTGCTGCACATGGTCCACACCATGACAAGAATACATCTACAACTATTCATTAAAGATATATGTAGCTTAGAGTATAAATACATCTACATCTATAATATTTTTCTTCATAAAATTTAAAATCAATTCAACTTAAGTACCCATATACAAGTTGTTTTTTTTTAATAAAATCATGTAAATCATCAAAATCTTTGCCCTGTAACATATAGAAAACTAAATATATAATCATATACAAATAATTTCTATGATGCATTTTGCTGAAAAGTAGAATTTGTGCCATTAATAGAGAGGTTGAGCAAACCAATTTGTATGCATATGTGTACATGTAAAAAGGAAAATATGTGCATTACTGCATCAGTTTTTGTAAATGACAAATATTTCTACACGTATGAACACGAATGAACATTATGTGTTGATTGCAAAGTACCCCTAAGGTTAAACTTGTAGATTATATTTTCTTGTTGGCTAATTATTTGAACAAATGTGTTTATTTTTCTAAAGCAATAATATTTAATGCGAATACTAATATAAAGAAACATTTAATTTTCTCTAAAATGTATTGTGTTGTAGAGGTTATAAATACTACCTCTTCTTATAGAACATGCAATGAATCATCATTGATAAAAAAATATTCATAAATGATGACTTAAAACGACGGTGTACAATAAAATTTACACTTGTGAATATCAAGACAGCTTAAAAGGAGAGGGTGTAAAAAAAAAACTTAATTTAAAACATTTACAAGTACAAGTACACATAACTGCTAAACAAGAAAAGTTATGTGAACAGGTATGCGTAGTTCTAACTTGTAACCTACATGTACAAGTATGTATACCCGTTATTGGTCTGCTAAACCTCTCATTCATTTTATTCTAAAAACGCCACATGCAAATGTATGACCATAAAATCTAATGTTCAATATTATTAAAGTGACCTATATTTAATTGTACAATAACTCACTGATGTCCACTTGAATTTTTGTTTTGTTATGCAATGAACAATAATCTGAATGATCTGTTTAATTGTAATTAGACAATAAAAACTGTTGTAATGAAAAAGTTGTCAAATAGCATGCATAAATTATTTCCCAACATGCATATATAAAAATAACTGTGCCAATTTTTTTATATCAGTATTATTTGCTTTCTCTCTCTTTTCTTCTCTATCCTTTCCCTCTTTTGAAAATCTTTTTTTTATAAAGCTATTTCTCTCTCTCTCTCTCTCTCTCTCTCTCTCTCTCTCTCTCTCTCTCTCTCTCTCTCTCTCTCATTATAACCACATGTATTACATTTTGATAAAGCTGAACTTCTTTGGTGTATGTGACGATTGATTCTGCTATAACATATTACATGTATGTACCTTTACCAACTAAATCTGAAAGCAATGTGCATGAAGCAGTGTCTCCTTCACAATAAATCCTCCGACCAGCAATACATTGAGGACAACACAACTTCACTTACAACTCGAAAATGGAGATTGGAATCACTACCCGTTTCTACACTTATCCTTTTAAGAATAGGTAAAATGCAAGCACATCTTCCACTCCACTGCTGATAAACATCTACAACTTCATTTGTAAAAGTTTGTTAAATTTCAACTTATATAATTACTATTAATACATTTCGATCAAGACACATTTTTGGTTTTGATCTTCATCTAATGCCTATAGTAACCTAAATTACTTCTGTTTAACATAAACATAGCATCTTAAGGGCATATGGCGTAGAAAACACATGCTCTTCGTGGTTTTTTGTGTTTGTAACCATGATACATATATAGCATCTGTTTTTAGCACATTGCGCTGTTCTATATGTCATTATTCAATATACATGAAATACCTTCAACAAACTAATTAAATTCTTTTAATCTGCTTTATCCATGGCTTCTATAAAGTTGCTGGTCTGGAATACAGAATTGAAAAGTAAATCAAATTATAAGGGGAAATGTAAATTTTTGAAATTCTTACCAAAGAGACCCTCTTTTGAGAGCATGTCCTCCCATTCTTCCTGAGTCTCAATTTCTTGCTGCAGCTGCGCTTCCTGTTTACGCCTAGCCATGATAAAGTAGCTTCGGGATTATCTGCAAAGTCGTTCAACATAACCATGTTAGTACAGGCATGATTGTGAATGTTAATTCTCCACTATAGCCCCTCACCGGTAACTACAGACGATGCAGTTGAGATTCGATTCTTCTGATGTATATATTGCATACAATATTGTATGAAAACTAAAAAATGTCGTTTATTAAACGATATCTTAAGACATATACTACATACCAAGTCTCCAAAGTATCTCTTTTCGGGTACCTTTCTGTTGCAGGTTGTTTGGTCTAGTAACAGATACTTCCGGTGAATTCTGATTGGCTGTGATTAGGTGAACTAAAATCTAAATCGTTATCTGAACAAAATATCCGGTCTGTTTTAAAAGGAACACCCAGGGGAGTCGGAAAAGGGGGGGGGGCTAGACTAATAAAAAAATCTTGAAAAGAAAATTTTAAAAAATAGTTCTTTGGTTTATGGTTATGTGTAACTTTGCAAAAAAAGCTTATTGATTTGGGTAATTACAGAGCATGCTGATGTAAAAATACAATAGCCAAATATTCAGGTATAATTCTAAGGATTGATCAAAACCTATATTAGCCCGTTGTACATCAATACGTGAGCTTGTATGCTATTTTGACCTGAAGATAAATAAATCATAATTTTAATAGCTAAATTAATTATTGTGCTCGATAATGATCCATTTTACAAGTTTTTTCTCCAGTTTTTACACCAGTAGTCCGATGCAAAAAGCTTTTAATGCGAACGAAAATAATGATAATGGTTCAAATAAAAAAAACGTGAACTTCCTCCAGAATGAATTGCAATTTTTCATAATTAGCACCGAAAATTGATATATGGCGCCTACCCTAACTGCCTACCTGCCTAATTATTGTCGAAGTGTTTGAGCATTTTTAAATATATACATGTATATAGATTATAACTTTGCTAACGTTAGAGGTATAGCTTCTCAATAACAATACGTCTTCCATTCAATACTTCTGACGATCATACTTGATTTTTATTAAAATACAATAAGTCTTGAATACTTAGCTTGCTGGCCTATATTTTCAACGTTTCATAATATCAATAGCTTAATCAATTATTGATTATCAACTATATAAATCTAATTTTGTTATTCTGACTCCTTTATTTCATTTTAATATTTTTGTTCTTATTCATTATTTTAATTCTAACTTCTTAGTTTTCCACCAATTTTATTTCAGTATATATATATATATATATATATATATATATATATATATATATATATATATATATATATATATATATATATATAAAACACTTCCAGGGACTATGAAGTATTGTATAGAACTATTTTGCATGCTATAGCCTTTATGTAATAATATTCTTTTGTCTGTCATTTGATTTCATTTTGACTGTATGCCAACATGGTGATGTCAATAAACCATTGAATTGAATTGAAAAAAAATTAAATAATTCATTATTATATAATCTGAAACTTCTTGTTTTTGATACTTTTATTTTATTTCTTATGTTAATTTTGACTGTATGCCAACATGGTGATGTCAATAAACCATTAAATTGAATTGAAAAAAAATTAAATAATTCATTATCATATAATCTGAAACTACTTGTTTTTGATACTTTTATTTTATTTCTTATGTTCATTTCTAACTATAAAAGCTGGAATACTAAAGTTTGCAGTAAAAAAGTAGCTCTATCAAGGCAAAGAGGAATATTTAAAAAGAAAAGGCTATACATACACATTTGAATTATTGTATTGTTAATATTATAGATAATTTTAAAGAACAATAATTATTCTGTAATATTAAAAATTACTACTCAGAAATTTAAGCAATCCCAGCTTTGACCGAAACACGCCCACAAAACATAGAATAGACTACAAACAATCCAAATTGGTAGTACACCAAATCGTCAAGACACCGGAGAGATATTGCATCGGGTTCGGCATTTAATCTTGAGTTTTCCTGTTGACAAAAAATTAAGAAAATGAAAAGAATATTTATCTCCAAATATTTTTAAGTGATGGTTGGGAGACGGGAGTACTTGCTTAGAAATGGGAACTGGTGGGTCGTTTCTGCATAATCCAGAAGATGATGATATATTTGGCAACGATTTAAATGGAAGCAGTCATGGTGTCATCAAGAGAATTCCTGTGGAAATAAAACCAAGAGGAAAGTTGGGTATATTTAGTCATGGTTCCAGCAGGAACAAGAGGATTGGGGGTAGTTTGCAGTCTGCGCTATCGGTGGATTTGGAGAATCCGGAAGCGGAAAAGATCAAGAAGGAGTTCGAGATGTATAGGTACGTTTAGTAATATTATATTAATATACTTTATTCGGCATCTGTATGTGTCTATCTATATACACTGCAGATAAATATATTCAGTCTACACAGATATGGCAAGATGTAGGGCTGACATTTGAAAATTGTAGATTAAACAAAGAGAATGACATCGCAGACATGAAGAAGAAAGAGACAAGGTTACAGATAGAAAACAAGAGACTGAGAGCGGAACTGTTGGTGTTACAGAAGACCTGTACCAATCTGAGGGCAGAGAGAGATAAAGCCATTGATGCGGAACAAGCTGCTCAAGTCCGAGCGGCAGCATTTCAAAGTGACAGAGACAAAGTTCAGAGGAATTTCAAAGTGAGTGATTAAAAGTGATGTGATGCATTGACTTGCAAAAAACCATCTGATAGCTGAATGGTTCAATTTCATTTTGCAACATGCTATTTGATTAGCTATTAGAATTATTTTGTATATATTTAAACAATAAAATGCTTTCTTTGGTGATTCATGCGGGATATGAAGGTGGCGACATTGCAGAACAAATACATAAATTTTTTCTGCAGTGATCGCTACCTTCATAACCTGCATGAATCATCAAAGAAAAACATTTTATTGTTTATATTTACATCTTTCTTTTAAAATATAAATAAATTGATTGCTCTTTCCATCACTTGTGATGTGACATGGCTTTCTATTTATTTTTTGGATCTGGATAATAGGAGTATAACAATCTTTTTGTTGTTTGTAGATATTCAGAGAGAATATGGAGTTACAGCTGCAGACTTTGCTGAGAGATAAACGAGCCCTAGAAAACAAGATCTTCAAAGTGGCATCAGGTTATAGCCTAGAGGAAACTGAAGCATCTAACAGGCCTGACTTTGATGCATCACTAGGTGAGACATATATTGAAATATATCCCTCTAGCTTCACATCTCTACGTTACAATCTCTCTCTCTCTCTCTCTCTCTCTCTCTCTCTCTCTCTCTCTCTCTAGTTAGCTTATGAAAAAATTTACTGTTACATTATCTTTATTAACTATAACAAGGCATTGCACATTAGTTGTATGATGGTAGAAATAGAAAGTTAATAAATACTTTGTCCAATTTTACAGGAAATCCCAACCCTGGAGACTGGTGGACTGCCCTGGAGAGTGAACCGTCACTTAGTAACATAAGCCAGGGGCACCAGACTACACTGAGGGGACCAGAGTTTGCTCAGTGTATGATGGAGACTGAGGGGCCATTTAACAACATCAACAGGGGTACTGTAAATTCCTTATTTTACGCGAGTACTTTATTCTGCGATTCCATTGTGTTGTATCAAATCGCGAGGACCATTTTTTTTTTTGGTTACAATTTCTTATAGTACAAAACTTTGATAAAAAAGAAGTGTGATTTTAAAATTTGTGAGGGTTGACTCTCGCGATTTTACGCGGATATTAATTCCTCGCGTTTAATTAGGAATCTACAGTATAAAGCTTTAACTTTTAAAATATCTGAACATCAAAGCACAAGAAGAACTTTGCATTATAAGTTTGGGCCAAAAATGTAAAGTTTTAAAGAATGACCTGTTAAACTAAGAATTTATGTGCAAATAAATTTCATGGTTTAAGAATTAAGTTTGAAGGGATTAAATGACATGTTATAAAATAGATGTACCGGTACTTGTAGCTTTAATTCATTATCCAATATCAGAAGTCAGACTTTTCTATCTGAGATTTGAATCATGGCAGCCATGAGGATGTTGGCTAAAATAGATACAAAGATTGAAGAAGAAAATCCACAGCACTGTTTGATTAAATGCTATTGCATTCTGTAGAGGACTGGAGTTCTGTGATGACCAGTCTAACCAAGATCATCCCCAGTCTCCCCGAGCACGCCCTGAGCCCAGTCATCAGGATCTATGTCTCTGCCCCTAGGGACACACAGGTAGAGGTGGAGATATTCCAGAAGGAGTACTTCCCTAGACTCGCTGCCCTGTGTAATGGGGAAGGGAGGGAGCTGATAATGATACACCTCACAATGGAGGACTCTGTCAATCCCTCACCTCAGGTAGGATCTATACTGTAAATTCCTGATTTTACAAAAGTACTTAAATTTGCGTTTCCCCGCTTTGTATCAAATTGCAAGAATACATGTAGGAAATCACACATGCTTAACTTTTGTTGCAATTTAATAGTAGACAGTAATCTAAAAATAAAGCTATAAATTAAAATCCACGAGGGATGCTTCTCAGAGTTTTATGCTGACATTTATTCCCTGCATTTGATAAGGAATTTACTGTATGTGTTGAAAGTCAAATTTTTTTAACGGTAGTGGATAAAAAGTTCAAAGAATTTTTATTATTGTCAAATTTGCATTTGCATACTGCTAAAATGGAAATCACTGAAGTACATGTACTAAATTTATGTCTATTTTTTAAATACATACTGATGATAAAGTTTAATGTAAAAAAACTAATGGGTCAGGTATATTGTTGCATGTGTATGTTGTAGATGATTGAAAGACACCAGTTGACAAGGAAGAGACAGATAGAGAAGTCATCGATATTTGTGGGTTTCCTTGGGGATGCTACCGACAGGTCTGTAAAATATGATTGATAACTGGTACCAAAAATATTGCCGGCACATACGAAATGCATGATTTATAGAACACATTATATACTGCGTAGGGTCTTGAGTGTAAAATTCAATATGAGAACTTTTTCTTTCAAAATTCACAGGTTTACAAGTCTGGAATACAAATGTGGTTATTTGGAGAACAACAACAATCTTTCAGCTGTATTTTCATTCAGAGATGGAAAAGGGTAAAGAATTGACAGCTTTAGTGCATTAAAAGTGTTTTATATTAAGGTGGTATATGGGACACTTCCATGTTGTGCTGTAATGTTTATCGAAATAAACAATAAAATCAAGTGTAAATTTATAAACAGTTTCTTTCCCGATATAAAACACAGTGTGGCGCAGTGGGTAAGAGGGTTCGCTTTGAATCTGTATGTCATGAGTTCGAATCCTGCTGGGGTTTTTAAAACTTTTTTGGCTATAAATATTGAAAAATATGAAAATTCTAAACTGGTGAAAGTATTTAAATTATAATGTACTTTAATCCACATTAATATCTACAGGTGTCCCATACCACCTTAATTTAAAACAAGTATATATCTTTTTAAAATTGTGTTTATTTTAGTGTTCCTTCAGTTAAGAACTACATGTAAAACTAGTAGCAATTTGGAAGTAATGGTAATGTTTGGTTTTTTTAATTTAAAGAAACAGGGCTAGTCATACTGAAGCCAATGAATTGAAAAACAAAGTCCGACAAAAAGGAAATGCCAAAATTATTGATGGCTACACTGCACCTTCTAGGGGAGTGGAGCAAGCTGTCGCAGAAATAGAGAAAATGATTAAAACGGTGAGTGATTTCTTTTTTTCCTCTGAAAAGTGCTCTAACATTTGCTAGACAATTTTTACTTTATGTAAATTTTATTTATTGCTTTATTGGTAGCTTATGATATTGATTTTGATCTTTTCCATTAATTGATAATTAATAAGTAGAACAAATGATTTTTTTTTTACGTAGGAGGTGGGTATGGACACTGGACAGGAGAGAATTGAGGATGATGAGACGATCGCTGGGGAGATGGAGGGACCGGACAAGATCTGTGGGGGGCAGGTGTGGGACATACACGGGGATTATGAGCAGATGGAGGCGTTCAACTTTGCCATCAAATCCAGCTGTGAGCTTGGTTTTGAAAAGGTCAGTAATATTATTACGCATGGGGGAAATTTTCACTATTTTCATGGTAAGCTGTAAATCGCGGAAAATACCCCCTCATTATGGTAAAAATATACAAGTTTTAGTGTGGTAAATCACCCATCTGTGTATTCAATACCCATGTGTGTTGTTTGACTATAGAAAACGCGTACTTAACTGCTAGTGTAAATAACCACTTTTACGGTATGTGATTTGTACTAATTTAACTTTACTTTACTTTACTTCTCACAGCATTACGAGAGATTGAATGCACACATTTCTTCTGCTGGTCTCCTTCCACCATTGTTGATCATCGGTACCCCAGGATCTGGCAGATCTCTGCTGCTGGCTCAATGGTATGTAACCGCATCTTGATTTGGTGGTTTAGGGAGGGGGGGGGAATTGTTTTTAAAAATAGCTTCATATGAACATGTATTTTAACAGTAGATAATACCAAAGGTATTTCAGGATGGGTAACAATGAGAAAAACTTTTCATTACAGTGTATACCAACCTGGATTTTAGATTGAAAATATATATATTAAATGATATTTATATACTGAAAATTTACAAAAGTACATACCGGTATATTAATTATTTAAATTGTTCATTTGGTAAAATTTATCAAAACTATAATGATCAATGATGCTTCCTTTTTTCAGGATGAATTTACAACAGGAGAAGACCCCATCTGGTCTAGTGTTGTACCACTTCGTGGGGTCCGAGACGTCAGTCAGTGCTGACCCCATCTTCATGATCAGGCGATTAACTTCTCAGGTATAAACGGTGGAAAAATGATTCCTAAAAAGTATTTTGTTGAAACATCGAGCTGCTATTTTTTTGGGGGGGGGACAGAAAAAGCAAAATTTGTGATCTACTGGTAGTTTGTACATGTACATGTAAGTGTATTTCAATAAAACAATTTGAACACTTAGGCCAAAAAAAAATTATTGTTTGTTTGGAATTGCCTCCCGCCTCATTGAAATACCCCCCGCTGGTAAAATTTTATAAGACAAAAAATAAAGAACTTCTTTTTTATATGTAGATTTTTATTTCTTACCAATTTTTAATTAGTTAAACTTCAAGTTTGAAAAAAAAAAAAAAATCCATCCCTCCCTCCTGGGTATAGAAACCTCCAGGTGGCAATTTCAAACAAATATTTTTTTAAGAATGGCCTAATTTAAATGGACATTATTCAATGTAAAGCCATATTGTTTACTATTCTGTAACAGTTAATGCAGAAGGTGAACTCCCCCCCTGCCTTGACAGCCGACCCAATCAGACTGGTGGAGGAATTTCCAAGATGGCTGGAAAAAGTCTCGGAAAAGGCTCCTGGTGGAGTTATCCTGGTCCTAGATTCCATCAACAGATTTCAGGTAAAAGATGGATAAGCTCCATTGGCATTTAACATCTTGTCCAAAACTCACATAACTTCTGATATTTGTTTCATTATAAATACTGTTAATTCCTAATTTTACGAGGGTACTTATTTCCGTGTTTCCACTGTTTTGTATCAAATCGCGAGAATATAAAATCGGGAGCACCCTTTTTTTGCTATAATTTCATATAGTTCAAAACTGTCCTAAAAATAAAAGTGAGATTTTAAAATCTGTGAGGGTTGCCTCTTGCAATTTTACATGGAAATTAATTCCTCACGTTTAATTAGGAATCTACAGTAAAGAAACTTTTTATGAGGGTGCTTAAAGTGCAAATATATTTATATTCAAATTTATTTTTACTCCAGCAAGCAGAGATTCACCTGAAGTGGTTGCTGGATCCGTTACCCGTGGATGTGAGGGTCATTGTGACGGCTGATGAAGAGACCTGTCCTCAGGCCTGGAGGTAGGTCAAGGTCATTGTAACTTAATGATACTGTTTACACTTCTTTATTAAAGTCTTGATGACTATCCCAAAAAGAGTAAAAGAATGGAAATATCACCTGAGTGGTGTAGAATACAGTTTGAATACACAATTTGAAAACAGCTATCAACATACATGTAAATGTACATGTGCTACTGGTAGCCAAGATTTTGGTTCCCTAAATGAAGCTAAAACAACCAACCAAAATTGGTAAAGGTTGGGGAAAAATACATGTATCTCAATATAAGCTGTGTGCACTGTCTTTACCTTTTTCTGTGCCTTTATAGAGCATGGCCCACCCTTCATGTTGAACCACTCAGCAATAAGAACGTGAAGGAGCTGATTCATGCCGAACTTGCCACGATGGACGCACAGATTGGTTCAGAGGACGGCCTGATCCTGACACACTGTAGAACCCCAGCCACCTGTAGTCCTCTCTATGTCATGGTGCTGACCAGGCACATTGCAGGGTGAGGACTTCTGTGTGTTAAATTCAGATACAAAAAAAAATAAAAATTTTGCTTTATTGCTTCATTACTTTAAACTCTTATTCAAATGTTAACTCTCTCTTAACCTTTTGTGTCAGTTCTTACAATGATGACCAGAACTGGTATTCATAAGGTTTAAATAATTAAGAGTATTGTACATGTAATTTTTTGACTACAAATTCTCAGGACATATTTTATTTCTATCATATTTTAAAGGCTTTCCTTCTGTCAAAGACTGTCAAAGATTTAAAGCTTTTTCTTAACTTTTCAAATTAGAGACTTTGTATACCTTACATGGTGATATTAAAGGTCTAGATAGATGAATATAAGGGCATCTATCAAGTGAAAAGGTCAAATTGATATTAATAGCTAGATATCAATGTACATGTAGGTTTAATTAAGCAAATTTTGCTCTTTAATAGGTATTTAAAGCATGACGGCCAGGTGGGATCACAACTGGATGTGTTATTGACTTGCCAGGATTGTGTCAGTCTGTATGGAAAAATCCTGGATCTGCTCCGGATCAGTCTGGAATCCCAGGAGACAAGGGGATTCCTCAAATCAGTCAGTATATAGAACGATGTGTTTGTATTATTAGGATCAATGCATGTTTAAAGGAAAATTATAAAGTTTGTTCCTATGTTCACTTGTTTAATTCATTAGCTGAGAATGTTCTGTGGAAGTGCATCGTCTATATATAGAGCAAGTTTTAGCTTCCGGGATCTTTAAGTACATGTATGTGTTAATACTCTAGGTACAACGTACATCTACATGTATATGCTCTAAGAAATTTTGCTGTTTCTCAGGTACTGCGATACCTGTATGCAAGTCGGGGTGGCCTGTGTGAGACAGAGTTGCTGGCCCTGATCCCACACCTCACCGTGAACTTCCTGTCCGTGTTTACAGAGGTCCTCACTGACCACCTAGTGCTCAAATACCAAGGGGGACTACTCACATTTGCTCATGAACAGGTCAGTCTAACTTTCAATGAATTATACAATGATTTCTTCTGTACGGATTAAGCTGGAATCTTTTTTATGTGTCTTGTTTTAGGGACTTTTTAAAATGCTAGTTTGTTTCTGTGTACACAGGTTAGGTATGCTGTTCAGGACTACTGCTTTGGAAAGGATGAGGCCAAACTTGTGGTTCAACTGAGGAAAGATCTCACCCGATACTTCTCACAGTTCATGAAGTAAAGATTGATTTTAAGTTTTTGATTTAGTTTATATTCTATGCTACATGTTTAGTTTTTGACATGTATATGAAGGTCAAAATGTTTACTTTTCATCTGTATTGGTAACAATGGGCAATGCATGTAATTGAGATATGTATGGGTGTGGGTTTTTTTTTTTTATTTTAATAGTCCAGGGCAAGTTACATGCAGAGTAGCTGATGAGTTGCCATGGTTACTAAAGATAGATGGAGACAAAGAAAGTCTGCAGAAATGCATACTGGATCTCTGTATATTCCAAAGACTTTATGCAAGGTAAGGCAGTGTAGATAGATGTTGTGTTCATGGTTTTGGAACTAAAACAATAATAAACATGGTACACAGTATAATCTGTACATTCATGTAATTACTCAGAGAGAGAGAGAGAGAGAGAGAGAGAGAGAGAGAGAGAGAGAGAGAGGAGAGAGAGAAAAGAGAGAGAGAGAGTTATAATATGTCTTATTCTTATCAAATGATATGAAGAATGAATGTCCATGCGGGTACATGATGTCAAGGGTTTATGAAACAATACTCTGTGTACTGTATTTCAACAGGGGCAGGTGTGCGGAGTTGATCAGTTACTGGCAGTTTATTACTGCTGACAAGAACAGCATGGCGCAGGCCTACTTCACAGCGACCAGGAAAATGGAGGAAGGTGAGGCCAATAGTTGGAGCTCTCTGTTTGTGGCCTTAAACTGTACATACATATGTTAAACAATGACTGTTGAAGTCAACACAAAGTACAGTCAAACTTCGTTATCTCGAACTGGTTGGGACTGTTTAAAAACTTCGAGATATCCGAGTATTCGAGATATTGAGGGTAAAATACTTAAAAAACAGGTGGTTGGTACTTACAAATCACTTCGACATATCCATTGTATTCGAGATATCAGTGTTCGAGATATCGAAGTTCAACTGTATATGAAAGTGCACATAATTTAGTATGCAGGAAAAGCCTTTCATAAATGGTAGATGTTTATATTTGGTTACCCAAAAAAATATTCCAACTTAATTATCTTTAAAAAATATGTGTATCTATCATATACTTGTAAAAAAAATTGGGCTTTAATCAAAATAAAAATCATGATGAAGTGAATAATTTTGCTTATGGTACATTGACATGGCTTTTATTTACTGTGTTTACAATTTCCAATGGTAGGTCAGAATGGTGGCCTGATCACTCTCCCCCGCATAGCTGACATGTATGAGTCTCTGGGACGCTTCCTCAAAGACCTGGGACTCCTAAACCAGGTGTGTTCTAAATACATGTACTGGTACACATGTACCTGCAGATTCTGAATACTTTATGGATGTACACAAATATTTTGTCCTTTGTCCATTGAAATGCAGTAACTACAAAGGATGCTTATTACCTGAATTTTGTAATGATATAAAGCACAGAGATTCACAATTTGTTTAAATTTACTTCTTATTTTGAATGGGAGGGGAATTCACATTTGAAGAGGTCTGGCTTTATTCAGATTGATATACATTGTAATTGTAGGCCATTACATTTGAAGAATTTAATTTCACATTCATGTAATTTCATATACATGTATTTGTTTTCTTTTACCAGGCTGTTCCAGCTCTACAGAGAGCGTTGGAGATACGGGAGATTGCTCTGGATCCGGACCATCCCATCGTAGCCCGGTCACATCATCAGTTGGCTGGACTCCACGCCCAGTGGGGAAAGTTCTCCACCGCCGAGGCTTTCTACAAACAGGCCCTGGACATCTACGTGGACAGATACGGCTCCGATCACTATCTGGTGGCCAAGGAGCTGGATGCCCTCGCCGTGCTGTACCAGAAACAGGACAAGTAAGTTCACTGTACAAAATCTTTAATTTTGGAGAATGCACCAGTATGGAGAAATTCATGTACATGCCGGGATTGGACAATCTTCTGTTGACTATATTGATGAATTGCCATTTACAAGAGTCTTAACGGTATTTGTTGATGAAGGCAAGAAAATTTGGCTCTTGTTTGTATTACCAATTGAATTTGAAAGGCTTCTTTGCTTTTACTGTAGGCATGACCTAGCCGAACCTCTGAAGAAGCGAGCTGTTTCTATCAGAAAGAAAGTAAAGACTCCCAGGTCTAATTCTGTGAGTAGATTTATTTGTTAGCATTATGGATACTGGGAATACTGAATTTTCCAACACCATGATATGTTGTGCCTACAAGTAGCTGCAATAATGTAGCCCTCTCCGAATTTTTACACCTGATGTTTATTGGAGAGGGCTACAATTCCATAGGATCTCCGTAATGGTGCAAAATTAATTTTTTCATGCGGCTGACTTCGGTCTGAAAAGATCGTTTTTATATTTGACTTCCTATAGATAAAATGATTTTTTAATTCAGGTTGAACAAACTAACCGTATATAAACCAAAACCAGATAAACACATCTGCATGTTTACCAGTCGTCTTTTTCAGCAGCCATGACAGTTTTCGCGTGATTTAATGGGATTTACGCTTGGAGTTTTGATGGGCTTGATAACGTGAATGTCAGTGTACCAGTAAATAAGCGATATTACCTTGTTCTATCATCCTTTAAGGAAATTATATATAATTGAAAATTCCTATTTACCCGTTTAGTATGTTTAAATTAGGGGAATTCCTATATTCAGTTCAAGATCCGCTCCTGAATTCTCATTGGCTGTCCCAAAATAAAACCAATCAAGGTCAGTAAACATGGCGGACAAATTCAACTTGCATTGTTGACATACACGAAAAATAATCAATGTATGGACTATTTTGATTTTTTTGGATTAGTTTATGCCATACAGAACTACAATGTTTTATTTCAGGTAAGAAATGCAAATGTTATTTTTATTTATATATGATTTGAGCTGAAATCGTTGCAGGAGTGAATCACTCCCACACTTGCACCATTACGGAGATCCTATGGAATTGTAACCCTCTCCCAAAAAACAAAAAAAATCAGGAGAGGGGTACATTATTGCAGCTATGTTTTGCCTTGTATGCTTTAAAAATATACAATGTGACATGTATCCATAATCTATTCTTGTTGCATAAACAGGGCCAGATGAAATCAGTGGTACAAAGAAGAGCTCTTCAGCTTGAGGAGTTAGCAATAGGTCCAGACTCACCTGACCTGGCGAGAACCCTTAATGAGCTTGGAGTGTTGCATTATTTACAAAATGACCTAGAGTAAGCAGCAGAAACATACGTTGTACTCTAAATGACATTACCTTCCTCTTCTCAATTCTTTAGGAGAAGATTGCATAATAATTGTCTAATGTTTGAATTTTCAGAGCAGCAGAATCTCTGTTGAAGAGATCGTTAGAGATGAGGGAAGCAACACTGGGCAGCGATCACCCTGACATTGCTCAGTCACTGAACAACCTGGCAGCTCTGTACAACGACAGGAAACAGTATGACAAAGCGGAGCCTCTGTACGAGAGAGCTCTACAGATAAGACTCAAGGTAGGTCTTTATGGAAGAGTTTTACAGTGAAAATTATCCTTATTGCCAATTACTTGACATGTATGGTGATACATTAATTAAAACTGCTGTTTTTCTTGCAGCATTTCAGTGTAAACCATGACAGTGTAGCCTCAGTCATCAAACACCTGGCACTGCTGTACCGGAAACAGGTACAAAGTTACAAACCTACGGACTCAATGGTCAAAGATCGTTAAATATACACCTGTAGTCTTTATATTCATTGTTGTCAATTTTAGCTTAAAATCTCAATGGTCAATCTCAAATGTTAATTTTCTTTTAAGGAATTATTCATTTTATAATCCTAAATAAATATCTAGATCAGTAATTCGTCAGAATAGACAAAGCGACAGGTTACAACAGTCTTAATGTATTATGCCTTTTTGCAGGGTAAATTTGAGAAGGCTGAGCCTCTGTATAAGCTAGCTATAGAGATAAGAGAGAAGTCTTTTGGATCAGACCACCCCTCTGTAGCCACTGCGTGTGTCAACCTGGCCGTCCTGTACTCACAACAGGTACTTGGTGTTAGGAGGCAATAATGTACAAATATAGCCTTCTGATTAGGACTAAACATAATTTTATAGACCTGAAGAGGGAATATTGATAGAGACAAAGTCTGAGGTTGTGCCTTTCTGTTGATTATTTTAACCTTCTTATGAATATTTGAACTCTATTTTAAAATATAGACTGCAATTTGGCTAAACAGTATCAAGTCAAGGTCAATGACTGGTAACGTTAAAGGTCATTCATTAAGTTCAAGGTCAAAGTGATTTTAACAGATTACTGATTCTGCAGTGTGGTCATGCTTAAGGAAAATGTTT
Organism: Magallana ariakensis; assembly: GCA_020458035.1. Lineage (NCBI taxonomy): Eukaryota > Metazoa > Mollusca > Bivalvia > Ostreida > Ostreidae > Magallana > Magallana ariakensis. Next base: position 35,894,000 of record CM035815.1, read on the forward strand.
TACAAACTCTTTCTTTATTCTTGGTTTTGTTTAGAACAAATATACTGAAGCAGAGCCATTGTACAAGAGGGCCCTGCAGATCTATGAGGAGAGCATGGGTCCCCATCACCCCAGGGTGGCAGAGACCTTGAGAAACCTTGCAGTCATGAAATATGAAATGGTAAGTGTCTGCGTGTAAGTTTCCACTGTACTGCAGCATTATAGAGTTTTCTCGTTCGCAGTTTCTGTATATACCCGATACTTCAAATAAACGATAACTATTGTAAACTAATATTGTTAATATCTACCGGGTTCTTTGAGCTTGAAAATGAATTTTGAACTTATTAAAGACTTATGATTTTGGTGAATTTAGGAAAGAAACATGCTTTAAATTTTTTTCTCGAAAAAGCTTGCATTGTTGGAATCCTGAAATACATGTATTACAAAACAATGTTCTTGTTTATCCAGATTTGTGTTTTTCCTTTTGCTTTTTCTTCTTTAACATTATTTTTCTCCCTCATTTCATCCTCCAAAAATAAATATTTTTTTTGACTAATTTATTAAAAAAAAGTAACAGATTTTAGGATTGGTGCACTTGTTACAATTTACATTTACTGTGTAAATTAACAAAGTAAAAATATAAAGAAATAAATTTTCTTTTTCCCAATATTTTGATTTTCAGAGAGACTTTGAGACTGCAGCCAAACTGTACAAGAGAGCCACAGAAATCAAGGATGGGGATAATTCATATGGGGTCAAGGTCATGTCAAGGAGATGTTCAAGCAGCGACACAAATTCTACAGTCAAATTGATGATGAATTCATAGTGAGGCTGGCATATTTCAGACACAATCATCACAAGATAATCAAGAAATCATAGGGGTTATTTATTTAACGAAAATGGAAGAAAAAGATGTTTTGAAATGTACTGTTTTTATAGTACTGGTACTTCCCCTTTTGGTTTATTTTATATAGAGGACAATAAAAGTGCCAAAAATATGTTGATGTTCAAAGATAGTTATATATGTCTATGACGATGGCTTTGTACTTAGCTCTTAGTTCAAATCTCATTGAATGAAAGTGAAGTTTGTTAAATATAGTAATTATATCTTTATAATGAGTATTTCTCCCCAATCTTAATGATCTTTGATATTTGAATTGTATTTAATATTCAAATACAGTTAAGTCCCAAATTTTGCCAAAAAAATGTCCGTCCCATTAATTTCATCCGTCCTTAATAATTACAGGTGTATTAATGTATGTATCGGTCTCGGATCTGAACAGATCCCACCCTGCCTTTAAGATAAATATAGGCTGTAATGTTGTACAAAATGGGTATTTTACTTATATATTTACCAGTATATATAAGAATCTTATTAATGCTGCAATGCCAATTATTTTTTTTTGTCAAAAATTTTTGTCTTCAATTTTGACTTAATGAAATCTGTGATGAGTTTCACTACTGAAATGATTTGTGTTGGTGTTTTGTTATCTTAATATCATGTGTTAATTACGGTAATCCATTATGGAATTCTTATTGAGAATGATCTTTTTTTGTGATCGTTTTTTAAGAGTTGGTTCATTAAATGATTAGTTTTTTGTTTTTTTTTGAAAGGATGCATTTACTGTTGCAATACGCATTTATTCTGTGATCATGTTTACATTGATTTTATATATACGACTAAAGAACAATTTGGTTTTTTTATTAAAATGTGATTTTTTTGTAATACATGTACCTTGTATGGTTTATTTTGTTTTTATGAATTTTTCAGAAATTTATCAGTATTTATAAATTAAAATGTGGTTTTTGAATTTGTATGCAACTTCCTGATTTTTATATTTAATTTTTGATATGAATGTGATTTTTTTTTTTTTAACTACCGGTACAATATCATGTATTATAAATGCAGAAAATTATATTCTCAAACATGTCTGTTAAACCTATCATGTCTTTTAAACCTTTACCATCTGCAATCCTTTAATATCATATTGTACATGTATTTCCTTTTTAAAAGCTACTGCAGTGCATTTTCTTAGTTCAAGAAAGGTATGCAATTTTTAATCTCTTTGTTTGGAAACTGCTGTTACTTGATTTTGCCAAAAACATGAAGTACATGTAATGTCTTGACTTAAAAACTTGGTGTCTGTACATCTGTAATTACCATTTCTGTAAAATGGACAAGTTATATATTATTGAAATTCTATCATGTATTGGATAAATAATAAATTATATCAAATGATGTATGCATATTATTTAATTAACTGGATTTAAAAAAAAAAACCAACAAATTAATGATAACCCCTGAAATATTATAATGCTTCCAAGACCAAGAGGGATTATAGATGAAATGTTTCGAGTACAGTTGGTATCTTGAATACCATCATAGAATTACATGTGTTCCAATACCACTGACATGTTGAAATGAGTTGGAAATCACAGCCCACTGTATTTTTTTAAAATGTATTTCAACCTCTACATCTTGCATTCTTGAATGTTTCAGAGTTTTGGTTTTTTTTTTTTTTAATAAATATTCCTTTAAATTTGAGATAATGCAGGATTTGGATCATTCATCTCTAGACTATTTGAACTTTACAAGTTACAGACTCCATGCATGGTGACCTTGAATAGTCATCATTCATGGTATACAATTACTTGGTACCTAAGTCATAAAGGTTAGATAGGTGATTTTTCAGTGTGTAATGTGTTAGGAACATTGTGCATTTCTCTCCAAAATATTAAAGACAAATGACTAATGGATTTGTTCTATTTGACTCTGCCCAGAACTTTACCTTGACCTTATCTTTGAACTGATATAAGGTCGAGGTCAGTATATAGTTAAGTCATATCTATAGGTCTATCTTTGTCCAAGGGCATAATACCGATAATCATGATTACACTGTGATTTCAGGGATTTCATACATTTACATCAATGACAAAACCTCCATAAGCAATGGTGCCCCATTAATTAACTCCACAGTTCATGGTAACACTCTTTTAAGATCCCATTCCACAGGGAATTGTCTCAAACATGTATAACTGCAGCCACATACATGTAGCATGTACAGTCATTCAAAGAAAAATCTAACATGGAGAAATTTTCAATAGCACAGTTTATTTACTGGTAATTCATTTATTACATGACATTGTACAACATAAAATTGTTGCTAAGATTTGATTCTGTAAAACAATTTGTAAGGTAAATTATATATTGCAGGAGAAAATGTACACTCATGCTTGCATGAGCTTCATTTTCATATAATCTTATAAACTTGTGTCTAGCATCCGTAACTGTCAACAATTAAAGACATAATCTTTCCTCTCAGTAAACATACGACTGCTGCGGACTCGGCATGCTGTGAACAACTAACTAAATGCACCAAGTTTTGAGACATCAGAAGGGACAGATCTTTTTTATTTTTTATTTTTTGGATAAAGTTCACATTCAGTTCAGTATGTATTCTTTAAGCTGTCCTTAGTATGATGTGTACACCTGAATCTGTGTCCACTATATCACTGAGCTCACCCACTTTCATTGAATAGGTGGCATCTTCAAACGGTTTCTGCATCTGTCCTCTCCCAAAGGGGCCTAGATCTCCACCCCTCTTTGCAGAGCTGCAGTCACTAAATTGAGAAGCCAGTTCTTCAAAGGTGGCCTGTCCACTGACGATTTGATCCCTGTATCCTACAAAAAATAAAACACAGCATGTTTATCTCTAGAGGTTTCATGGAATTTTATTTTTATTCTAATGACTATTCTACGCAGTTGAATTGAAAATCTGATTGCATGGGTGTGATAAACTTGTCACCAAGATAAACAGTTATCGATAAACATTTACTGTATACAGGGTTATTTTCGCCCCGTTATTTTCGCCCTCCTTCACTTGCAAAAAGTTTTGCCTCGTCTTAAATTCACCAATATAAAATTGTGTTTAAAAAGAGATAGTTTGAGCCAATGCAATTCGCCCAGTCTTAAATTCACCCATAGACAATGAGGGCGAAAGAAACAAAAATAAAACGGGGGCGAATATTTACCTGTATACAGTAATTGGATAAAAACAATTTTCCATTCCAAACCCATTTGCTCATGCAACCTATTATCTGATGTTTCATAACCCCCTCCCACCAAAAAAGAATGCTGGAAAAATATTTTTAAGGAATAATCAGTGTCTTAAAAAAAAAATCCACAAAATTAAAATGAAATGCAACTACACTGTAACTCTTATTCATCATTGCTGGATATCAGCTGTGGATTCAATTGATTATTTTACTATGTTTCTTCTGCAGTGATCATCTACAAAACAAGAGGCCCATGGGGCCACATCGCTCACCTGAGCAACAATGGGTGTTCAAAAGATATTGTGCCATATGGCCCCTCAGTAGAATAACAAAAAATAAATATTGTAAAGTATTCGAATTTTACACTTATTTTTGCATACACGTAATCTTTGACATTGTATCTTTATGGAATACTATTTTTACCCAGAATAAGAAAATCCTACGCAAGAAAAACTAATATTTGGTAGGAGTACACTGTTAACTTCCAATTCCCTATATTTTCGTTCTGCCCCCACCCCCTTCCCCCACTTTATAAAGTGATCAAAATATATGAGAACATATATTTTCTTCCTCAACTACTTACTAGTTATTGTATTTTTTTAAAAATATCATATAATAGTTATTGCATTTTATTAAATATCCTATAGATGTGAAGAAGAAAATTGTACTCCAATCCGCTCAATTCCTCAAATTAAAAACATTCAAAAATTTAATTTGTCTTCTCCATTATAATTAAATGACTGTTGTTTACCTGGCGTAAACTCCTGTGACTTTTATAACTTTACTCACATTTGAGTGATGAATACACTGGAATGAAAATTGTTGTCACGTGACATGTTAAAGAACTATAAAAATCAATGTTACAGTATTGACAGGCACATCACTCCCCACCCATTATTTTCATCTTTATTCAAAAATAAAAATGGCTACAGACCAGGATAATTTTCCGCTGTAATATTTTCTTAGGAATAGCGATAATTCCTTTATCCCCGCAACAGAAATGTGTCAGAACTATGAAAATTGTTTAACGGTGTCGTTTTTATTTACTCGTGTCTGAAAAACTATCAAAATTGATGTAGATTTCACATTATTCATTGTTTAAAGAGAGTAGTTATATACAGCATATCATCCGTTAATTTTTTTGTACAAGTATTTAACATTTAGCGAGACATTTCTAATGATCAACCAAAATTTCAGCGTCAAACGTAGAATTATAAGCAAGATACAGAGCTCACAATTCTGCTAGGTTTGAGTCATATTTTGTTCACACGAGTTAGAAATTATTACATTCAGCTTAAGATTTTTAACTTGGTATTTCCTATTCAGCATTTAAAGTGGAAAAAAAGAATGGCCTCAGATCTGTGTACATAGAATTGTGAGCAAATCTCTGTATCTTGCTTATAATTCGAAGCTTAACATTCAAATATGGTTAGTAAATAGAAATTGTAAACAATTAAACATAAGAAACATGCACTATAACAAATAAAGTGCACAATTTATTTTTCAAAATGAATCATATACATGTATATACCTACATATTTCCATCAGCGATATTAAACTCTATTTAAATTTATGAATAAACTCGAGAAAATGCTAAGCATCTCAACAAAACACATTGCATTAATCTAATATTACGCAAAAGATCACACCGAATTACCGATAGAATGAATTTTAGTACTCTTTTAATACATCAGGTTTTGCTTAATTTGCGCAGGTAAACAGTTAACTGGTTGATTTACCGAAGTCTCTGTTTGATTTGATATGTAAAAATTTACAAAATACAGGCGATAGTTCCCAGGTTACAATGCATTGATAATGAAAACGAAGCGAAAATCAAAACAATCTAACACCACCGTCATATGTGAAAACTGTCAACGCATTGAAATATTTCACCTCAATTTACTTCACAAAATCGGCACCAATGTATTTTGCATGTTTCAAAGATCCCCTTCGTACGCGAACTGTTGCACAACAAACTAATTCATCATTGTCAGATCGACCCGTTTATCTTAACCACGAGTCTTGGTAAAATGGGTGGGCAAAACCGGGCCAGGGCAAAATAAAAGCCGGGGCAGATCGGCAATCGTCAATTCCATAATACGCATTGTTTTGCAGCAATATTTACAGCGAATACAAATATACTGGTCCGTAACATATCCTCAAAATTTTAATGAGATTGGCATATTAATAACTGCCAATCTTTTGTTTTGCCCCGGCCCGCGTTTGCCTACCCATTTTACCATGACTCATCATGTGTGCTCATGGAATACCGAACCCGAAGCTATAAACTGATTGAAACACGCCTTTCCTTTATTATTATTTTCGTAATAACTCAGATTTGAAACGGAATTACCCCATAATTTTTGCAATTTATATTTTCCTTTCCATAAGGATTATTTATGCTAAATTACATTGAATTTGACTCGGTAGTTCTTGAGAAGAAGATTTTTAAAAATGCACCCCCCTTTTTCTACAGTTTCGAGGTTTTCTCCGCTTTGAATAAAGATCGGTCTTTCATTTTTGCAATTTATATTAACCTTCCCATAAGAATGCTTTGTGCCAAATTTGGTTGAAATTGGCTGAGCGGTTTTAGAGAAGAAGTTCAAAATGTTAAAAGTTTACAGACGGACAGACGGACGACGGACAAAAGGTGATCAGAATAGATCACTTGAGCTATCAGCTCAGGTGAGCTAAAAATACACTAATTTTAACAAGTCGGACATACTCAAACAAACAGTGCTCACCTCTTAATATCTTTATAGCCTCCTGTTTGGAACGAGTGATGTTTTCCTCCCGCCAGGAAGATGGCCGCCTTGAGTCTCTGTGCTTCACCAGCAGATGTGAACACTGAACCATTGCAGCTTTTTCCGCTGGGGCAGTAGGCCTGTCCCACTGGCTTTCCTTTGTGTGTTGGTTCAAATAGTATTCTTTGCCTATTACACAATAGATGGTATTAAAATTCTCCTTTGGTTGATATATAGTATTATCATTGCTAAATTAAATTATAAACATTAAATTGTAGTTAGTGACAGCTCACTGTAGATTTTCCAACTGGATTCCACAAAACCAAAGAACTCTTTCACATATTTAAACAAATTCATAATAAAATTAATTTCTTGAGATATAAGTTTTTGCACAAAATTATTCCAACTGCACTCGATACCATAACCTGGGCTTTCAATTCTTACCTGGGCTTTCAATTCTTTACAAGTCATCAGTAATTTTAAAAATACTATAAATCAAGGGTCAAAGGTTAAGTCAAGGTAAAATTCTCAAGCATCTATATTTTAGCGAATTCAAGTAAAGATTGTGGTATCAAAAATGGTTTTTGTTGTCCATAAATATTATACTTGTAATCAAACATGTATAAATCAATTACTTATTTAAGTTTATCGAGAGTAAGGATTCAGCCTCCATGTGTTTATTTGGTCAAGGTTGTTGAAAAAAATGGGCGGGGCCTCGAGCAGCTTCGTTGCGAGGGAATGACTGTACATGCACTTGTAATTATATGATTTGCGTATGGCAACTTATGTTGAATTAAAATACTTTAAATATTTATAGGAAAAATTCAAAATTATTGAAGAATAGGTGTAAAAAAAACTATGAGATTAAGCATATATTAAGTATTTTGTACCTGCAGACCGGCTCATTCGCTTTTCCCACCCTTCTGGTAAATCGTCCGCCATGCTTGTTTTTTTTTTTAAATAAGAGCTCTATGATAAGTAGAGATGAGTTCCGATGGATACGAAACAATCACTCTTGCGACGAAGATTTTTTATGTGATTGCTAAAAGGATATGTTTAAAGTAAAATCATAGATCAAATAAATAATAAAAACATATTTGTTAAATGTTTTATCGATTTTGAAAAATAATTTTATTTTGTGTTTATATTTGCGGTCAGGGTCAAAGGGCGTTAAAGACAACTTCCTGTGAATAAGTTTGACAGAAGGCTGAGAAGTCAGAAGAAAGCTGCATGAGTTGTAAGTATTTTAAGAATTGTTGTTAATTTGTTTAAATAAATTAAATGTTTGATTGAATAATGTCTATTTTCTCTAAAAGTCAAAGACAGTCTCTAGACTGTCAATATATTGTTAATAAAATAGATTCCTTCATGATTCATCCATTGTTGCATGTTGTGGAACAGTGAGTGAGAATCGGGGGTTGGTGAGTGGGTTACTATTTGGATAAATCGGAGGATTTTGACAAATTACCATAAACCCTATAATCATTGAAGAGAATGTGCTTTCGTGGTTTATTTTTACTCCCATCTATTTTGATGAAACGTATACATGTACATAAACAAAAGGTTCAGTTTTTCTTATAGCAGCCCCTTGAGTCGTGGGTGTTTCTCTGCAATACTGAGAACAAGGGATGTTTAATATTTTAAATCAGTTGGACAGATTTCCATTTATGTAATTTTTGAGATCCTTGTGCAATAAACCTTTTGTCTTTTCAGTTTTAAATTTTTTTTTATTTCCTAAAATCCATTTTATTTGCCATTTCACTTTTTATTTCATTTTCTGATTACCTGTGGTAAGTTTTATGATTCTAGATATGTATAAAACAAAAGCTCAATTGGAAGTCCCAGATTACATCAAGTTCACAGGCCCAAATAATCATGTTAAAAGAGATGCAGAGTTGACTGTTCGATCAGATGATCAGGGTATATGGCATATCAATCGAGATGTGATCTGCCTCCTTCATTGGTCAAATTACTGATGTAACGAACACCTTATTATTTTTATCTTTCATTTATATGGTTTTACTTACAATACAATATTTTGGGAATCAATTATACAATGTTTACTTATTAAATAGAAGAAGAAAAATGAATTTTAAAGTCTCTTTTTTATACAACCTAAAACTTGAACAGATGTTGATTATTGTGTATTATGTTATCAGTTTCAGAGAGTGCATGGTCTATAAAACTAACAATATGAAACAAAGGGAAAACAAATGGGTATTTAATAAAAATCAACCCACATCCTCAAGAGAAAACTGTTTTTCCTATAGTGTCTGTTTGCATATTGAATCTGCACTGTGCTTTAAATCCCTAGGACAGATATAACTATGATAAGTAGACATTTTTTTCAATTATGGTAAATCCATGTAATCCATTGTTGTTGTTGATTTTCTTGTTACAGTTAGGTGCATATATTAGAGAATTGTACCTAAATCTGATTTTGTCTAGACAGTGATTAATGAGGTTCATCAATTTGTGTGTGTGGTTAATGTGGTTCATCAATTTGTGTGTGTAGTTCATTCACTTCATTGGTTCATCAAATTGTGTGTGTAGTTCATGTTTGTAAAAAGTGCATTGCAGCAGGACAATTGTATTTTGATTTGTTAATTTTTTTTGTATTGTAAGGACCCCCCCCCCCCCAAAAAAAAAAAAAAAAAAAAAAAGAAAAAAGAAATTGAATGAAATTGATTTAATATAAATAAATGTGTTTGAATTCAGAAATTCCAACCAAACACAGTCAGAACACATCAGTAATATTTAAATCTATTCATCGTCATGAAAACATTAACATTAATGGCGATTAGATGCTGTGTAACATATATATGATACTAAATTGCATATAACTTGGAACTGACATTGTTTTGTACCAACAGATAAGTAACATTTTAGAAGATGTATTATTTAACTCTGCAAATTTTGGTCTTTTTAAAAAACAGTGTTTTATATATATGTGTATATGAGAAACAAGTACAGTTTATATTTAGTCTATTTGACAGTCTAACCTCTGATAATTGATTGATTGAAAAGAGTAAATCAATACAGTAACTAATCTTTAGTAATTTGTGGGTGGGGGGGGGGGAAGGGGTGAGTGGGATGGAGATTATGTGTAGAGCCTAGGGATGTCTGTAACACATTTTAATATTTATGATAATCTGAAAAATCTGCTTTTGTTTTTATATATAATTCAATGTAGTCTTTATTTAAGTGAATTGTAAAATTCCCCATTAGGTCGGGTATTAATGAAATATTATACATGTATATTGATCCTGGAAGTGATACTGTCGGTCCCTACAACCATTCAAGGATATGAACTACTGTAATATGAGCCAGTGTGTGTGTATTCGGTTATACGCAAATACTTTCGTCTTTCCATTGTGTAATCCTCTCTTTGACCTGTCGTCGTACGTAACTAAGTATCTCTTGCCGGCAAAGTTTGTGTCAAAGTTGTCACTTTCCCTTCATGATCTTTTTCTATGTATACATGTACTGGTACAGTAGATATAGGTACATGTAGGTATCTTTTCTACAATCATTCTGTGGATGGATACATGTATTTACCGATGCTTATTGGTCCTGGTATATATATATGCGACAAATGCAATTTGATGTGTACCATGTAAGATTGATATGAATTAATTCTCGATATTAATTTAAATGGAGAAATTTGAGGTTTTTTCTAGTTGAAAATTTTCATTCTTTTTTAAAAGACATTTAAAAATTAAATCAAAAATACATTTTTTTTTTGTATCTTTCAATACTTATAAGAAATCCCATTTACTTTGTTTTATCTGTATGCTTTAAATCAGAGCTATGCATTTTCTTGTAGGCTTAAATCATGTATTAAAGAATTTTTAAAAGACATCAATTCATGAAACTGGTAGTCTATGTGACAGACATAAGGCCAAGCTATTAATGTCTAGGATAATTTAACCACCCATTCATAATAATGTGTTAATCTGTTTTGATAAATCACACCAGTCATAGCCACTGGGCCTGATGGAGTCTGTGATACACAGATGTTTCAGGGCCACAAAAACATGGGCCCTTTTATTGGAATGTTGTTGAACACATGTAATACACATGTTGTCAACATTAACTTTTGACTAATACATGTTTACATACTGTACTTGGCCAATCCCAGAACTCCCTCCCTCTCTCTCTCTTTCTCTCTCTTTCTCTCTCTCTCTCTCTCTCTCTCTCTCTCTCTCTCTCTCTCTCTCTCTCTCTCTCTCTCTGAATAGATAAATACATAAATTCATGTAGCAATCAACACTGAAGGTGTGGGATTTTATCCTGTCCAATCCCTTGATTTTCATCTACCGGTATTAATCAATCTTACATGTATACTTTGTACATGTATATATATATTTAATATGATCATGGAAGTTATATAATGGTGTCAGCCGATGGGGACACTGAATTATTAAATTCTCAGAGTAGATAATGGAATTTTAATTTTAAAAAAAAATTATCTACTGAAAATTAACAGTTCTTTGATGAATATATGATTATATTGGTAGACTACATTGGTAGCCTGTTACCATATACCTTAGAAGACCTGATAGAAAAAAAAAGGACATATTTTGATGTTAAAAAACTTCCTTAAAATACTAGCCAGGAACATTCATAATTAAAGGTCAAGTTAACAAGGAACATTTATAAGTCATATACACCAGTCCAGAAAAAAATTTATAGGTGAAGCCCAATTGCGCGTGGAGTGACTGTTGCGATAATTAGCTGGAGGCCATGGGAAATTGACAAGTCGGCGTTGAGAACTTACCTCATACTGCTATGATCTCATGTAGATGAATGAGTGAAAGAAGGAAAAAAGTTAAAAGTGCATCCAAGTTCTATCTGGTAGCTAGAGCAGTGCTTTTGGAGAGTTAAAAAAAAAAAAATTCAGCAGTCTTTGTTTTTCCATTGGCAAGTACACGTGTGAAAAAATTCTGGAGTGAATAGCCTAAAGAGTGTGCAGCAGTTCCATTACCGTAGTAAGTCTTTGTTATACATGTGCTTTATATATGTATTTTTCTGAAGTTTTGTTATTTTGAATCTGTAAAAGAATGACAGGGGAAATCTGTAGGTGCAAGTTAGTACAGATTGCTTTGTCAAGAAAAGTGAAACGAAGCATTCATTGTCCCTGTGACTAACAGATTACCGTAATTAATGCTGTGGTTATCAGTTGCAAGAGGATGGAAGCCACAATGCGAAGTGAAATCTCCAAGATCCTTGTGCTTTGATAAATGGCAATAACTTTATTATAAATCATTGTAGTTTTACCAAATATTACTTGAAAGTTCCCTAGTCTTTTTTGATGGTTCAAGGATCTTTTCATTACTTGAGTTGATTTGCGGAAAAAATGGGAGGAAAATTGTTAAAAAAGAATTTGTTTTGATGTGAAGATTGTGAATCACCACTATATTTTTTTTTCTTCATATATATAATGTGGATTTGATGATAAGATATGTCGGATATATAAGCTCACGGACCAAGGACGTTTATGTGAAATTTCTGGTGGCAGTACCTGGAACTGTGGAAACAGCTTGACCCCCACAATATTATTTGTGTGGGAAACTTTTGAGGGACAATATGGCCTAGATAAATTGGCTCTTAAGAAGTATGTCTAGTATTTTTGACCACCGTTTTTTTTTTTGGCAGGTGGTTACAATTGAGAGGGCTGTACAGTCTGTGAAACATTTCCTCACGTCAAAAAAAACAACCTGTGGTTTAAATATTGACACACAAATTCACGTCAAATATAAAGGAATTAGAATTCTGTGGAATTCATTTTTTTTTTCTTGATTCAAGCCCATTGTGTGCGTTTATCATAGCTGTGTTAATTTACATTGACATCCTAATGTGTTAGTGGGTCTAAGGATCACTGAGCAATCCTCAGAATCCATTAAATATTTACAAGAAATGCTGTCCCTCATACTGTACGGCATGTTTTTCCATTATTATGTATAGATATATTGCCATTCGGCGATATTGCTTGGGTTGACAAGTTTCATGGGTGATTATTGATCATGTTAATTACAGCAAGTGTGAGAATACACAGTCTAATACTCCTGCCTGGATGTGTATTACATGATCCTAACTACTGCCTTGTTGTGTTTTACAGGTTTGCAGGGAAAAGACGTCAGAAATCATGAACACAGAATGAGGAGACACTGAGGAGGCTAATTTATCTCAATGTCCACCAGTGAGGCCTCAGTGACCTCCAAGTCTGAGGTACCCTCGATATCCTCCTCCTCCTCCTCCTCCTCAACAACCACCGTCCTCAATGGGTCCTCAAAGCCTGAGGTAAAAGAAGGGAAGGACGACACGGCAGAACTACTGGCCAAGCTAGAGGAAGCAAATAAGTAAGGAAGAAATTTCATGGCTTGTTTATTGATTTGTAGGGACACCCATCTAGGTGTTTTGTTTTTCAAAATAAATAACCTTCCATTTCTCTTCTTTTTTTTTTTTCTCTCACATCTGAGTAATTAATTAGGAATTAAGTTTGTGTGAGACCCATTCCTATATATGCAATGGAAAATAGGGTATTGATAATGTGACAAGGACTAACTATAGATATTTACAAAATAATTACCGGTATACATGCACATAATAGCATCACAATGAACCAATTCAATTAAAAGGGTGAGGCATTACTTGCCTGAATGTACTGCATTGAAAAGGTATATATATGATTGAAAAATAAGCGAGGCAGAATGTGAGGATATGGGTTAATGTAGTAGAAAAAAACCTGGTTCTATGGGGTGGTTTTTTTTCTCTAATATTCTTTTGAGTGAAAATGCTGTTACAGAATAAGAATTAAAAAAAAAAAACCTGAAGCTTACTTATTAACAAGCTTTGATATAATTACATTTAAAAAACTTTTATTATACTGTTAGTTATACAGAACCAAAAATGTCAAAAGAGGTTTTAAACATGGAAATGTCAAAAGATATATTTCAAACGTTGGATGGGGTGAGGATTTCATGACCCTGAAAAAAAGGGGGGGGGGCCTTTCTACATCAGGAGACGGGGAGTTTACATTTGAATTTGGTTCAATACAACAAGTGACATGAAAGCAGACCAGAATGATAGACATGAGTATGTAGTACTTTTCCTTCAGACTTTAATAGACTTAGATTATGCAAATGAGCAAGATCAGACGAAACTAGGTGGATAGTTCAAAGCTTATTTACATACTATTTATTCCTTGCCAATCATTATATCCCTAAGTACAAAGGAAGGTTGTCTAGTGCATACATTATTTCTTGTTGGTTTGTGGTTCTCTTGCTGCTGTCTATTTCTAGTATATTGCTGATATATAAAGGCTATAGATTGGGGAAAGATTGAACTTGATAGTAGCCATGCAGTAACAATGCAAAAGCATATAGTTGAACCTTGAATCCACTGCTTATATTAACCGGTTACACCCCATCCCACCCCATACCCCTCTTCCCCCCTCCAAAAAAGGGGGGTTTATGTAACATACTGTGCAAAAAAAAAAAACATGCTCACACAACATGCAAAAAAAAGAAAACGGATGAAGAAACAGATATGTACCGTGGTCACTGCATTCATTTTGTTGTTTGTCAGTATTATACATGTTGTCATCATCCTAATATCATAAAAATCTATTGGCTAATTTTAGAAGATGAGCCACTTGAAAAATACTTCACTTAACCTACTCCAAATGCAGTGAGTGGTTTATCAGTAGTTAACCAGTCTTGCTTTTCCCCGGACATCTACAACTTCATGTCAGTTCCTGTAGCACTTCCTAATCCAAGGGGCCCTCAGGGTTTGAGGGACTGTGTTTCTTTATTGATATTAATAATTATGTTTCACCGAGCTGTGAACAAGTTTCAGAACAAGTGGCACTGGAATGAAGAACTGAACAAATTTTGGGGTGATGTGGTTCAGGGAGGGCGGAATATCCTTGGTTCAAGGTATGGGGAAGAAAGGGAGGTTGTTTTGAGCTTTTCTTTCTATCATGGGTAGGACGTACGTGGCAATTTATAAGTTGTGAATGGTCAATGAATGTTGTAGTTGTCAACAGGAAACCCAGAAAATGAATTGTAAACGAAAGAAAAAATACACAAGAACCTTTCTAGTCAATATGCATGAATTAAAGTTTTTATTTATAAACCAGTAAATATATCGGCCAGCTGGTATTTACTTTTTGACATATGAGTAGAATTTTATGAAAGACAACAAATTTTTGAAAACCTCTCTTTTTATATAGCTATATCTGTTCCTAGAATATCTCTCTCTCTCTCTCTCTCTCTCTCTCTCTCTCTCTCTCTCTCTCTCTCATATGAAGTATTTGAATGTTAGTTAATGTTGATCAATTAAAAAAAAAACCAAACCATCAACCCATCAAAAACCTCTTATTGAAATTAGAATAAAAACCAAGCAGTATATTGACAAGTTATTCCCACACAACTCAGATATTTACTAGTATTCTTTTGTTGCTTAGAATACAAAATTGATTAATTTCCGTACATTATAATTTGTGGTTCACTGAAAAAGCCTTGGAAGTTTGACGTCTCTCTCTTACACAGTGATTAATTATCGCTCATCAAAACAAGGAAGAATCTCGTTACGACTTAAGATATTGGTTTTTGTGCATGCGGTAAATGAAAATGTTCGTTTTATGGAGGAGCAGGTAAGCCTTTCGGTTGTTAAGTTGTCACCTGTATATAAATCACACACTGCTTATGATCCCTCTCAAGGTGCAGTAATTTAGACCAATCTAATTATTGTTCCACATAAGTAAAAGTGGAGATTGGCGACTAGTTATTTCCCTTGAACTGTAACGGCTCGTACATATGGTCGTAAAATACTGTTGTTTTAATGCTTGTAGATTAATTGCAAGCGCTATGTACAGAACGATTTTCTGGTAGTGTTTATGTTCCTGTAAGAGTATCGTACATTGTAAGGTTGATTGATGTAGAACGAAAAAACAACAATAGAATAAGAGAGAAATCAAATTGCGTTAGACTGACATTTTAGAATCTAAATTTATAAGCAATTCGTTTTGTCATTGCTTTGCTCAATGTAGTGTCATTCATTGGATATTTTCAACCCAAAATTGATTTTTTGCTTCAAACACTAAGTATGTTTGATAAGTGCTTTTAAATACCATGGTATGCTGCCTTGAAGCATGTGATATATAGTTATTTTATACAAAGAGAAACCTATTTACTAAATATTTTAACCAATTTCATTCCGATTTGGGGATAATACAATTCAATTCATTGACAAGTTAGAGACCCTCAAGGGGCAAGAAAATTGGTTGTACAATGATGAAATTAAACAATATGCACAATATACACATAGAAAAAGGTTTTAAAGAGTTGTATTAATGAAAGAACACAGATTATTTTAGTCACTGTAATAATCAAAGATATTCATTGATGGAATATTCTCTTGTTTTAGACTGCTGGAAGCAGATGAGAAATCCTTGGTCAGCCTTTCTGTTGCCCCGTCCCCCACCCCCAGCCACTCCCGGAAGGGCTCGGGGTCCAGTGTGGTGTCCAGTACTTCCTCCAACAGTCACTATAGTAACCAGCAGTCCACAGAGGAACCAGAAAACAGTACGTATAGGGGAACTAGTCAGTAAGATGGAAACCCCTGACTGTAACCCCCACTTTTTTTTAAGGTGTATAGGAGAGAGTCAGAGTGGAGGCCATATTGAAAAGTGGTAATTCTGGGAAAGAGCTGGTTTAGCGACTCTGTCTTCCGTTTGCAACTTTATTTCACAGATCTTAGGCGTCTGAGACGCTGGCATTTGGTAAAAGAATGATTCTTTTACAACTCATTTATCACTATCACCATGTTTCTATTTTCTTTGATCGGCCCTTACATTTTATGTGTTTTGTGCTGACATCGTTGCAAAGAAATCCAGTGGCAATATGAGTGGACTATAGCTAGTTCAATGTTATGCTTCACTGTCAGTGATAAGGCCATGTAAATGGTGAAAGCATTAAATTAAGTCAGTTGTAGAAGAATTATTATTTTAGGGAACGCTCGCCAATTGGCATTTGGATCTGCGAAATAAAGTTGTTAAAATTAGGCAGAATCATGACACCAGCTCCTTCACAGAGTTTGTGTGTTTCAAAATGGCCTCTGCTCTGATTCTTCGTTGCAAATATTGTAAACAAATGTTGCGTTTAAAGTCAGATTAATCATACTGCTTTTTGGTATGTATGAACTGTGTTTCATCAAAAACTTTTTATCACAAATCTTTATGGATATTATTGGTTTGCTTCTGAACAACGCAAAAAGTGTTGGTTTTTTTTGCACAGACTTATTGTGGAGCTCTACCCTCTAAAATACCACTGGAATTGATATCTATAAAAATTTTCAAGTTTGAGAGTCAATTCCTATGATGCATGTATTTTTATCCCCAGCTCTCCTAAACTTTATGTACAAAGGTTGCCCAAAACATAAGGATGTGCCATGACCTTGACCCAAAGTCTGATGAATGGCAAGGTCTCTTTACATGTGCATTATTTAAGGAATAAGGAATCATTCTTTGAGTATTATGAGGTGATAATTTTGGTTGGGGCGTGGTCAAATCCCATAAAGCCCAAAGGGCTTTATGATAGATTTGACCACGCTCCGACCGAAATTATGACCTCATAATATTCAAAGAATGATTCCTTATTACTTATATTATTTCCAATTTGTACACTTTAAAACAACATAATTTTATAACCACTATTTTTTTATGAAGCACATGCTATGTATTACTACGCGGTGCAGCCAATACCGTTTTTCGGTTATGCTATAAGCCACGCCCATTTTGTGTCATTCATGTTTTATGAAGTTATTGGGTTTTAGGGTTCAAAATTGATTCGTAATGTTATCACAGACAAAGACAGTTAAAAATAAAAATATTTAGGTAATATATTTTATGTATATTTATGCTGGAAATGTATGTCGGGTCTTCATTCCGTAAATCCTTTTATTCTAAAGTCATGAGGATGAAGAGGGGTGGGGTGGGGTTGTTGACCCTGACCCATGATAACTTAAAATAGAGGAAGGTTCTATATTTGGTCTGGCCCTTAGTTTAGTTAACAAAAAAAAATTATGGTAATTTTACTTTACAAAAATTAATGATATCACTTAAATAATTCTCAAGATCAGTTTAGTTTACATTTAATTATTTTTTTTTAAAAATGTCAAAATATGATACAGCATCATGCACCTTTGACAACATCTTATTTCTAATTATTAGAATGCTGAATGACTGCAGGTGAATTATAAGATGAAATATATTTGAAATCTGTTTTTTTTTTTAAATTTATAATTAAACTAAATAAATTACATACCATTCCGTAATTACTGTAAGGTCTAAAGAACTGTAAGGTCTAAAGAACATGCTGTAGTGTTATCAAATTGATTGATGGGGAAAATATAATGAATACATAAGATTGATGTAATAGTCATATAGATAAAATCAGAAGAGGGTTTTTCCTGAGTTAATACATTTTAATATATAGTTTTAATGAATACTTGTAATTTTTGGGCATGTGATAAATTTGGATTTATATTTGAAGTTCATATCCTGGGTATAATGTTGTCGTAGGGAAGTATTTTAAACTACAGGAAATATTCACGATAAATGGGGATTGTTGTCCTATAGTGACACAAAATGGCCATTTGTAGGCTGTTTGTGTAGTCTTTTTTCATCTGGCGTGGATTATGTATAGGTTTAAATCCAAACGCAAAAGGTCGTTTGAGAAACTGTTCAATAACTTAGCATCTACAAGCACAAGTTCCGAGGATGATAAGGATGAATACGGAATAGGTGAGATTAAACATATTGATTTGTGACTGTTTCAGATTAATGTTTACTAAACATGTTGGCTGATTGTTTGAATATCAAAGCTGTAAACATACATTACAAAAAGATGTGGCCATAATTGGCCCTGGTCATCTGATTAGAAACATTACAAAAATATGTGGCCATAAGTGGTCTTGGTCATCTGATTAGAAACATTACAAAAAGATGTGGCCATAATTGGCCCTGGTCATCTGATTAGAAACATTACAAAAAGATGTGGCCATAAGTGGCCCTGGTCATCTGATTCCCCCAAGTTCCCCAAAACCAGCACTTGCCAGCTAGGGTACTTACATGTTACTGGTGAATCTTTGATATGTGCTACAGTTAATTGGTGGAGATCTAGCTCCAATACCTTGATTCTTTTCAAATAATTTTAGGACTACCCTATACTGTTCATGTAAAATTGTCATTACATTTTAGTTGTTGTATATTGATCAAGTTTCCTTAAAATTAATATATTACAAGAGTTTAGATCTTTTGAAAAATGAGGAAAAAATTATTGACCTTAATGAGATAAACAAATACCTGATAATGTATACATTTCCTTGATGATAATACATGTACATGTACTTTATGAAGATTTTGATCATTCATTGAAATTAAAACTGTGCATTGTCCATCAAACACCGTGGGATTTGCCTTTTATTTTGATTCTAGCAAGTGGACCAGACCGTTTAAGAAAAGTTCCACCAGGTACTTGGTTTATTTTGACCTTTAACCTCAAATTAAGGTTTATTAAATACTGTCCCCTTGCCCCCCCCCCCCTTCCCCCCAATACCAACCCCAACCAGCCACTGCCATCATACACTCACACAAGAGCATTACAAACCTTGTTACCCCCACAAATACATGTACAATATACCTCAACAAACCCTCTGGTATTCTGTCCCTCTCAACATGAGAAATACGGCACCCATCAGCTGTGTACCGGGTATATATACATGTACATGTATCTATATAAAAAAGAAATCTTGGCACTCCATTTTTTGCTATATATGAAGGAGGAAAGTTTTCATTTTTTTCAAAATCTATCCTTATTTTTGTAGATGCAGCTACGGGAAATGTCTGGGAAATCTGGGGAAAGCTTGTCAATGACTGGGATAATGCCAGGAAGAAAACCTCTCTCATCAAGGTATGTGAGAGGGGATACATCTAGTAATTAGTGTTTTAATTATCCAACATGGTAATCTTTGAGACTTGAATAAGAGTCCAAGTCATGGTACGATTGACACATATGTTGCAGCATGTTGTGGTCGTACAAGGAAAGTATTAATTTGTAGATGATGTCAATTAATTGCTCTTCATTATCAGAAATTACTTTATGGCTTGATTGAGTCAGAGGGATTTTAAAAAGACATATTTATCAAAATTTCAACAACAAGAAAGTCATGGTATCTACAATACTATAGATTAATTGCTAGAAAAATGACAGATTTTCTGGGTCAGATTAATACCACAGCAGTTTATATTAAGAAAAAATGTGTATTACACATGAGTTACTTTGATATTCATAATTTGGGTGTTAAGCCTCAAGGTGGAGAGTCAAAGCTGGTACAGTAATCCATGCAGTGGTCATGTTTTGACCCCTAGCATAGTAACTGTAGAACGACAAGGACTGGGTCATTATTTGCTAAACAAGATAAACAGGCTAGGACATATATTTATTTTTATTTTTTTTTTTTTTTTGCATGTGTCATTATCTGGCCACCAACCAGTAACATTTCATTAAGAAATTAATTCTCATGGTATGTGTTTACCTGAGCCCAAAATTCCCTGTACATCATTGATAACAGCAAAAACTATTTAGATAATTTATCAACGCATTGATTTTTATGACTTTGTTTTTTTGTTTCTCATCTGTTTGAGTGATTGCTGTTCATTTGTGGACAATGATTTTCTTTTTGGCTATTCATAATTAGTAGTGGTGGTAGCTGGTTCATGTATCTTATCAATCAAGGAGAAAAAAAACCACTGAATGAAAATATAAACAACAGAGTTACCACAACCCCCCCCCCCCCCAATAAAAACAAGAATTACAGGAACTAACAGTCAAAATTAATTAAGCTTACACATTTTCTTACTGACAAGGATCAGTACAAAAATCAATCAAAACAGTACCAATAAAAATAGAGTGGAAAAATTCTAAGTCCAAGAAAGTACCGTACATTAAAAGGTCATTAGATTGAGTACAAAAATAGTGTATTTTTTCTGTATTTTTTTTTTTAAATACTAAAATGTATGTGCTCAAAGCACAAATAAAGGATACTTTTTTGGGGGGGAAGAGGGAGTTATGGGTATGTACAATGTATCCTTGTGATATTAATATTTCTTGAATACCATACATGTAGAATGTAGGGCATGAAAATAAATCAAAAGTAAAAATTCAAAATGAAAACCTAGATGTTAAATAGATAGGTAAAGAGATCTATAGTCTCTGAGATGACCAAAACATAATGGGGTATTTTTTAAAAAAATTTTGCAGGAGCTGGTGAGGAGGGGGATCCCACACCACTTCCGGGGCCTGGCCTGGCAGTTGTTACTGGGGGTGCACGACTCGCCCCACAAACAGCTATACGTGGAGTACCTGAAGCAGACCTCGCCCAGCGAGAAGCTGATCAGGAGGGACATTGCCCGCACCTTCCCTGACCATGACTTCTTCAAGGAGAAGGACGGACTTGGCCAGGAGAGCTTGTTTAATGTCATGAAGGTAGGTGGACTTCATATAGATCTTGATCTTGCACCTTTAAGAATACAGGTATTTATGCTTGAAAAATGTTTTATTTTCCTTAATTATTAAACCAAATTTATAAAAAAAAAAAAAAAGTGTTGCATTGAGGTGAGATTCACATGCTTGAAATCAACTCAGTATCATATTATCATCAATTACTGTGCAAAGATAATCTGTTGGTGAGACCGACAATACCTCTTAAACAATTGTGTACTAAGTATTTGCTTTGAAGGCGTACTCCCTTCATGACCGAGAGGTGGGCTACTGTCAGGGGAGTGGATTCATTGTCGGCCTTCTACTTATGCAGGTCAGTGTCTCACAGAAAATCATCACATCATGAAAGATGTAGGCATACTGTATACATGGCTATTTTTCGCCTTTCTACACTTGCAAACGGTTTCGCCCTGTCTTGGATTCACCCAGGCACAGTTGTATTAAAACAATTTGAATCTGGTCAGTCTTAAATTGGCCCCCTGACGAGGGCAGAAGGGGCAAAAATAAAACAGGGGTGAATATTTTCCTGTGTACAGTATTAGTTTAAAATATTAACTCTAATACAGATGATTTTCAATTGCCATAGATTTCACACGTTTATTTCTGTTCAAAGTCCTGATTTCATTTAGCTGGCCAAGTCATACATTCAGTGTTGATTACATTTGTGAGGAAAAAAATTGGATTTATTCATTAGCTTTTTACTTTGTCGTTAACAATGATATAACTGTTTAATTTCATGTGAAAATTTAGAAATGCAAAATTATTAATGCATAGAAGAGAGATTTACCGTAATTTAAGTTAGACATAAGCTTGTCCAAAAAAAAAAAATCAGTATGGTAATGCCACTAACGGAATCCTGTCATTTGGATTTCAGATGCCAGAGGAAGAAGCTTTTGCCGTCCTTGTTAAGTTAATGCAGGACTATCGTCTCAGAGAATTATTTAAACCCAGCATGGCTGAACTAGGCCTGTGCATGTATAAACTGGAGTGTCTGATACAGGTGACTGTATATAATTACTGTACCACAGAACACATTATAAAAACGGCCTTATATCAGGTTTTCATTTGGAGAATTGTAAATACATGTACCAGAGTTAGATTTTGAGGGACATATTAGGATGTCAATTTGGATAAAATGATATCTAATTGATTTTCTCTGTGGTGTTTTTAGCTCACCTGAGCTGAAAGCTCAAGTGAGCTTTTCTGATCACCTGTTGTCCGTCGTCCGTCCGTCCGTCTGTCTGTCTGTCTGTCTGTCTGTCTGTCTGTCCGTCCGTCCGTCTGTAAACTTTTCACATTTTCGACTTCTTCTCAAGAACCACTGAGCCAATTTTAACCAAACTTAATACAAAGCATCCTAGGGTAAAGGGGAATTTAAATTGTAAAATTCAAGGGCCAAGTCCCTTTCCAAGGGGAGATAATTAAGAAAATACTAAAATAGGGTGGGGTCATTAAAAAATCTTCTTCTCAAGAACCACTGGGTCAGAAAAGTTGAAACTTATGTGGAAGCATCCTGGGCTAGTGTAGATTCTAAATTGTTCAAATCATGACCCCCGGGGGTAGGGCGGGGCCACAATAGGGAATCCAAGTTTAACATAAAAATATATAGGAAAAACTTTTAAAATCTTCTTCTCAAGAACCACTGGGTGAGAAAAGCTGAAACATATGTGAAAGCATCCTGGGGTAGTGTAAATTCTAAATTATTCAAATCATGACCCCCGGGGGTAGGGCGGGGCCACAATAGGGAATCCAAGTTTTACATAGAAATATATATAGGAAAAAAGTTTATAAATCTTCTACTCAAGAACCACTGGGTCAGAAAAGCTGAAACTTATGTTGAAGCATCCTGGGTAAGTGTAGATTTTAAATTGTTCAAATCATGACCCCCCATATATAGGGTGGGGTCACAATAGGGGACGAAGTTTTAACTGGGAATATATTGAAAAAAATTATAGCAACAAAATGATCATGATATGGGTGACAAATCATAGTAAATTAGATTGTTGCATTTAAGTTTCGTGTATTTTTAATGTCTTATTACCTCAAATCATGACCCCCCATATATAGGGTGGGGTCACAATAGGGGACCAAGTTTAAACTTGGGAATGTATTGAAAAAAAATTATAGTATTCAAATGATATTGGTGACAAATCATAGTAAATTAGATTGTTGCATTTAAGTTATATTAAGTGTATTTTCATGTCTTATTAGCAAACAAACACTTGGGCACCAAAAGGAGTTTGTGCATTCTTCGACCCCCCCCCCCCTTTTTTTTGGTGCAATTTTTGTTAGGGATGAAAATCGTGTGCAGCTGTTAATATCTGTTTAAACCTTGGAATAGAATAAATGTATATTTGAAAGACGGTTTTATATTTCGAATCACACTGTTGTTTGTGTGTGATTTTTTTTTTCTCGTTTTACCTTTGTCGCATCGGGTTTGGTATTCCGAATATTACAATTAGGAAATTCGGAATCAAAACGAGGCTCTTTGTTCTACAAACACGTTGCGGTTGCGGTGGAAAGTCAGACGTTTTGGAAGAACACATCCAGTTTTGCTATTGTTTTTAATAAGATACTCTTTTGTTAATTCATTTGTAGAGGTAATATTTTTAACTTGCATTAAACATCGAAGATATTTAATGACAGAGATGTTATCTTTTCAGCTAAAGTGATAGGGGCTCAACAGTCATAAACCACTGTTCAGTAGTCAATCTGAATTAAGTAATGAGTATCGCCGATTAAGTCTGACGATTTTATAAATATATTTATACGTGTTAACGTCTAGATGTGTGCAGATGCCTAATAATCACAAAGCTGTTTTAAAGTATGATACACTATGGAAATTCGCATTGTTAATTTGTATCACGAAACGCTATAAGTTTTCTTTCTTTCCTTAAAATTAGACTGTATATATCTATATTGATGAATGATAATCGAAGGATACAGGTTTCGAAGAAACAATATAATGAGGGTAAGACGAGAAACATGATTCGTGTATTGTAGCTTTATCATTTTGAAAAAAAAGTTTGAGAATAATTGAAGGAATTTACCACAGACTTCTGTTGAACAATAAATAAAAAGACTCATTAGTGTTGTTGTGTTGAATTGTTGCTTTATTATGATGATGTCTAGTGGCAATATTTTTGAAAGGAATGTGTACACAAAATTCAGAGTTAAAAGAAATTATTTTTAAAAATAACATGTATCAAACTATAGCTGCAGATCTGTAGCTCTCTGCAAAAATATATTGATAGACTGGAGAGCTACAGTGCCACCCATTGAAAAAACTATATTTATTGCACACTCAGTTCCTAATTAATTTTTCCAAAATTGTACCTCAATTGCAAAAAAGGAAAAACTTCAAAAAATCTCTTTATCTTCAATCAAGTACTCTCGTACTTGACATATGAACGAAGCATATTGTACCTTTGACATCAAAATGGCAGTATAAATAAGCGAAATGTTCGATGATTACAATATCTGGGTCAGGAGGACTATTAACAAACTATATATGTACAATTATGAGGAATGTATGGTTGTGGAAACAGCCAAAGAATATGTTAGGTATATACAATTAGTAATATTTTGAGATTATAGTTTTGAAATCGGAGAAATAAATCGAGAACAAAGCTCATTTATTGTGCGCAATAAATGTATACAATTTTTTCAATGGGTGTCACTAGATTTTGCTAGAAGTTTGTTCATATCATGACCCCTGGGGGTTGGGCTGGGCCAAAATGGCCGACCAAAGTTTTACATAGAAATATATAGGAAAATGCATTAAAAATCTTCTTCTCGAGAATAGCAAAGCCACAATTGATCATATTTATATTGAAGCATTCACAGGTAGTGTAGATTCAAGTTTGTTCATATCATCACCCCTGGGGGTAGGGCGGGGCCAAAATGGCCGACCAAAGTTTTACATAGAAATATATAGGAAAAATCTTTAAAGATCTTCTTCTCAAAAATAGCAAAGCCACAATTGATCATATTTATATGGAAGCATTCACAGGTAGTGTTTATTCAAGTTTGTTCATATCATGACCCCTGCGGGTAGGGCGGGGCCAAAATGGCCGACCAAAGTTTTACATAGAAATATATAGGAAAAATCTTTAAAGATCTTCTTCTCAAGAACCACTGGGCCAGGAAAGATGAAACTTATGTGGAATCATCCTCAGGTAGTGTAGATTCAAATTAGTTCATATCATGACCCCTGGGGTAGGGTGGGGCCAAAATGGCCGATCAAAGTTTTACATAGAAATATATAGGAAAATGCTTTAAAAATCTTCTTTTTAAGAAACACTGGGCCAGGAATGATAAAACTTTTGTGGAATCATCCTCTGGTAATGAAGATTCAAGTTTGTTCAAATCATGACCCCCAAGGGTAGGGCGGGGCCGAAATGGCTCATCAAAGTTTAACATAGGAATGGAACAAAAAAATCTTTAAACATCTTCTTCTCAAGAACCACTGGGCCAGGAAAGATGAAACTTATGAGGAATCATCCTCAGGTAGTGTACATTCAAGTTTGTTCAAATCATGACCCCCAGGGGTAGGGTGGGGCCAAAATGGCCGATCAAACTTTAACATAGGAATATATAGGAAAAATCTTCTTCTCAAGAACCATTGAGACAAAAGATGAAACTCCTGTAGAATCGTCCCCATATAGTGTAGATTCAAGTTAATTCACAACAAGACCCCCAAGGGTAGGGTTGGACAAATAACCTATAAAAGTTTTACATAGGAATATATGAAGAAACCTTATGATATTTATAGGGAATTATCCTTAGGTTGTGTAGATTAGATTCAAGTTTGTACATATCATGACCCCTGGACGGTTTAAATTCAAGCCCCTTCCCCCCCCCCCCCCCCCTCTCAGTAAACTTTCAGTTCTGATATGATCTGGTATGTGCTTTTTCCTAGCCAATTGCTCAGGTGAGCGATGTGGCCCCTGGGCCTCTTGTTAATTGTTATGCTAATTTTTAAAACTTTTACTGATACTTTATACTCAGTATACATATAAAACTGGTAAATACAATTGACTATTTAACTTTTCAGTGCTTAGTATGGAAGTCATTGTTTTTAATTGCAAGTGACCCAACAACACACTTCCATCACACTTAAATGAATCATCAAATCCAAAATCTGCTTTAAAGATGCTATTCAAATACACAGTATTTCCAAAACGCACAAAACAATAGGAGGAAATTTGTAAGATATGTTAACGTTTAAAACAAGAATCTCTGTTTCCCACAGGAGCTGTTGCCGGACCTGTACCTACACTTCCAGTCCCAGGGCTTCCACACTTCCATGTACGCCTCATCCTGGTTCCTGACGCTGTACGCCACTTCATTCTCTCTGTCTCTCTCCTGTCGAATCATGGATTTATTTATTTCTGAGGTTAGTGTACACCACCACATAATCTCTCTCTCCTCTCTCTCTCTCTCTATCTCTCTGTCTTTCTCTTTGTCTTTCTCTGTCTGTTTCTCTGTGTCTTTTTCTGTCTGTCGTGAGTCGTGGATGTATTTATGATTGCTGGAAAAGGGAGATAACTCTCATGATCAGTTTGTGGTAGGAACAATTCATCATGTATTGAACAGTGCTATCAGAATTGCTCTAAGTTATGTACTGGTATTAGAAAATCTGTAAAAATATAACCAGTTGCATGGATCTTTTCTTCTTTTTCAACAGGGTATGGATGTGATATTTCGTGTGGGAATTGCAATATTACAAACTAGTCAAGAGGAACTTCTGTCTATGGATATGGAGGGGATGCTTCAGGTACATGTACACATTTAAATAAATAGTCATATATTTCTCTATATTTGATAAGTATTTTATGCTTGATTTGATAATTCTAATACCCGGTACTTGTTAAATAGTTTTAGCAAAAGAAATGGTATCTTTTTATTAAGAAGTCAAATAAAAGATAATATACAACATCTTCATGTGAAGAAATTTTATTGAAGTATGAAAAGCTTTGAAATTCTATACATTTTGACTACATGTATGTGGATTCTAGGTTCTGATACTTAAAGCAATTTAATATTTTTCGTGGATAAAAAATTGAACATAATCTGTTTCCACAGCTGAAAAAGGACTTGTACAAACGATGGAATTTTATTTTTCAGCATTTCCAGAAAACTTTGTTTAGTCAGTATGAGGGGGATCCAGACAGACTGTTTAACACGGCTTTTGCTGTCAAATATAGTGCCAAAAAGATGAAAAAGTAAGTTCATAGGCGTGTTCAACAGAGTGAGCGCTCGCCAAAATTTCCTATACCCACAACACAAATTTTGGCTAGCGATCACGAGCGCTCGCTCTGTTGAACACGCCTCATATCACCCATATGTATCAATGCCTATGCAAGTAAAAAAAAAAGGTACACAGAGGGAAGACAAATTCATGTCAGTAGTACCTGTATTGTCCTTTGAAGAATGCTGAAACCTATTTATCATCTAACCATATGGTCCCACAAAAGGGGGTGCATCATTTCATATCCAAATCCGTGAAATCACGGTCCTGCAAGAGGTGTATATTGATATCAATATTCACAAACGGCATTTGTAGCAAAAGTCCAACAAAGGAGAATCATATCTAGATAACGTACGTGCCACAAAGGAGATGTAAGGTATTCATATCATAATCCCATAAAGGGGATACATGTATACATCAACAGTGTTTACCCAAATGCATATACTTGGACAGGCAAAAAAAAAAAAAAAAAAAGGTTTTAGTTTCTCAGGCCAAAAATTTCAGAATAAAATGTATTGCAACTTGCAAGAGTTTCTTTTAACCTCAAATTTAAAAAATTGAGTTATTTCCCTTTTGATGTGGAAATCGAATGCATTGACCTGCTGCTGTGATGTCTGAGAAGCTAGACATCTTTTTTGGGGCCTAATACATGTATATGTGATTGTCCCAAAGTTGATATTTATCCCCATCATAGACATTTTTAGGTTTTTGTTTCCTTCTTCAATCAGTTAATGATATCTTGTGGATACCTTTCTATACATAATTTTTAAGTGATATAATATTCCACATTCCACATTTGTGGGTGTGCTATCAGAGCTCTAAGATTGAAATCCAGAAAGCAGTTCCAAACTGAGGACTTACTTGTTATCAAAGTCCAGAGACATGTCATTGTTTTCATGGATCTGATGAATTGTTATGAGTTTACAGGGAAAATTCAATATTCAGTGTCTACCTCATAGTCTCAGAGAGGTGATATGCATCCACTGTGTACCTCAAATCTGCTTCTTAAGCACTTGACTGATTTTGTTTGAGCATATTTTATTGTTTAAGATGGTATCAAGAAAAGGAGCAGGCACAATTAAGTGTCCAGCACTTTTAAAAACCCCAAGTATTCTTGTACAGAAAAAGAGATAAATACTGTATATAATACAGTGAAATATTCGCCCCTTTCGCCGTCGTTGTCAGAGGGCGAACTAAGACTGAGCGAATTCTATGTTGCAAATGATAAATCTGTTACACAACTGCATCTGGGCAAATTCAAGACGTTGCGAAACTGTTTGCAAGTGTAAGTGAGCAAAAATAACATCTAGTAAAAGATATAAAGAATGGAATTTTGGAACTGTTTAATGGTTGGTTGTGTGCACACACAAAAAATGGTTACCTATCTAAGTATTTAGGGCATTTATTGGTCATACAGGGCAATTAAAGACTTGTAAATGAAAGGGTTAAGGTTTTATCCTTAAACTGACCCAAAACATGTCCACTAAATAATGGGTTAAAATAATCAGCATTATGACAAAGACAATCTCATTAGTGCATGGTATTAGTTTGGGGGATTAACACTGCTTACAACCAGTCGCACTGACCTACTTAATCTTGAGGTTCTCCTGTTTTAATGAGAAATCATTGAATATAGGGTTCTTTGTGCCTTTAATAATCTACCAGCTCCCAACATCTCCACCGTTTAAAATATTTTGTATTGACAGAAAAATTATTTAAAAAATCTATTGTGGCTTTTAATTGTGGAGCCTTGTTAAGTAAAAGATCAAAAAGATTGCTACCTGGGTAGACGACTAGCAAAGTCTACTGTGGAAAATTTTCGATTTACCGTCAAATTAATTGGTAAAAATCTCCCTTAAACAAACTACACTGTTGGTCAAATTCAGGGAAGATAGGATCTTAGATTGTGTAAGGGTAGAATCCCCTTGGTCTTGTGTGATGTAAGAATTAATGGACCGTTGTCTCTCTCTGTGTGGATGTACTGTGATTGTCCTCTTTGGATTAAGAGATTATAGTGAGAGTTTAAAGAAAGACTGAAACCAGGATTATTTACTCTGCACTTGCCCAGTGTATTAGGATATGTTATGATCAGCAGTAAAAATTCTCATGACTTAACTGGAGGAAAGGGAATATTGCGGTGGAATTTACCGGTACTAAAAAGTAATTGAAACTAAAGATTTCTAACTGGAATAGAAAAGCAAAAATGACACTTGTGGAAACCCTTGATGAACTGTTTGGTGTGATCAGGAAAATTCAGCCCAGGTACTGATATATTTCAGATTTTTTTTTTTTTTTTGTAAAGCACATATTTGAAAAGAGTCTTGACCCTGCACAAATTAACATTTTCAAAGTAATTAATGCTCGATGTTAGAAAAGTTTTGTAGAAAAGTTTACATCAGTATATCCCATTTGCAATATACTGTAAACGTACTACATTTGGCTGTGTATTCTATTTAGCCCTTTTGGCGGAATGCGGCTTCCACTAAATCAAGTACATTGCTAATGCGTACATGAATAAGAATAGTAACATTCAGGAATACGCTAATTCAAATCCACACCAACTTGTTCAAAAACTAATTTCTGCCAAATATCGTACACGACAAACAGTATAGTGATATATATTGAAGATTTTATATTTATGATGTTGTATTTCTTAATTAAGAAAATTTACAAAATCCTTATGATAAGTACACTTGTATTTCTTTGCAAAGTTAACCTGAATACGGTCAAATTAAGAAGTCAACTTTACAGGGAAATATTATCATATACATGTATGTACAGGAAAATGACAGATTTGAATGAAAATAAAAATTACTTGAATTATAAAAGGAATGAAAGGTATCTTCTGACAAATACAGAATTGAGTAAATAAATTACTAGAAGATTAAAGTTATATTTCCTCTAACATGATGATATGGAACCTTATTCTGAAATATGTTTGACTTTTCCGTTCAATAAGCAAAAAAAAAGTTGCCCTTCCAAATATGATGTCTTAATCTTTATAAGGGAAAAAAAAATAAGATGCAGGGATATTTAAAGGGTTAAATAACTTGGTTCCATGCATTCAAGGCCTTGGTGCCAGTTTCTTGGCTATTAAATCCCTGTGTGAATGTTATTTCAGATATACAATTACTTGTACTGTGTGTTTACAAAAGGATAAGATACAAGGTAATAATTAAATGATGGTAGAACCTGACACTCAGTGGGCATGAAATTTATTCCACCCAAAACTGCTCCAAATTCATCTTCAGGTTAAATTACAGAGGGCATATTATATATCTAAAGGTATTTTAAAACTTTGTTTTCAAAGGAGATACCTATTAAAGGTTTTGTAGACCTGTGAAATTTATTTTCACAGGATTTTAAAAATATTGCGTTTCTTTTAAAACACGGCAGAAATATATCCCATTGGAGCCTCGGAGAGTTGACAGGAATTTAATGAGAGTTATCTCCCTTAGTTTTAGCTTGATTTAACAGACAATATTGTGTTGTGGAAAGCAACAGTGAATTGTTTGTACTCTGGGATTATGCTTTATTTATTTAGTACCATAAAGTTGTGTGTGACCTATTGGCGTGGCCGGTCAGGCTGGCAGACAGGTGGTCTGTGTTGAATTGACACATTGATTTCACCTGTTTGAACTTCAGATAGTAATGCAAGGTGTCAATGTTAAAACTCTTGGATGTGAATTCTGGCCTGTGATGAAACTGTTGGGGTAACTTGAGAACGTGTAATGATTTTATGTTATGTTATTTAATGATATATGGGACAGATGTGAATTTACGTGTTTTACCTTGATATTTTACACCACTTCTTTGAATTCCAAATGATTTATGACAGAAATTTTTGTTTTGGAGTTAATGGAGCTATGGACAAATCTGAAAGTGTGTTCACTGGAATTTAATCAGAAAGGTTTAAAATCATTATAAATATTGCATTAAATCTTGATAAATGACAGTATTTTCCTTTTGTTGGTAATATAAAGGAATGTGTCCTATCTCTGATGGCATGTTGATTGGAATTGAATTGTTTCTGTGGAATGGAGTTTTTACAAGTGGGATCATCTGCATTGTGCTTGTGTCAGGATCAATATTTCGGCGTATTGGAAAGCTCTCTGCTGCTGACTCTGAGTCAATAGCTCGTAATGGTAGAAATCTTCATTCATTTTTTACAAGAATTGTCAGATTGCTGTAGCAACTTAATGGTTTTGATAGAATTTTTATGTTAGGAGAACTGTATATTAGTCAGACTATTGGGAGCAAAACTGCGCACATGTTGCATAATTTTTGGCTAATTTTTTCGAGTTCTCATTCCATTGATAATTCATATTTATTGATTTTTGAAACATTGAAATTCAAAGGATATTTTGGATAATTTAAATAAACAGTTCAGACTGCATGGATCTCAGTGCAAGCAATATATAGATACTGCACATAGATTTAATTAATATGGTAAATTACAAAGTTCTAAGTTGAGTCAAAATTTAGATTTGAAACAAGAGGGAGAAATTGCTGTTTAACACCTCTTTCAAGAGCATATTCCATTCATAGTTTCGACCTTTGTTTTATTGCTGTTGTTTTATGACTCATTGACTATCGAGGGAATATCTTTTTAAATTTCAAACTTGTTTTTTATTCAAGATCTTACTTTAAAGTTTCAGTTGCAAGAATAATCATGTTTTAGGAAAGGACGGTAGACACTGTTATTTTAAGTGCAGACATTTTTGGCTGCAGAGGAGATTTCAACCCAGACTTGGTGATAGTGTATAATGAATGCCCATTGTCAGACCTACATGTACTTTACATGCACATAGCAGATGTTCTCAGAAGAAAGAGAAATCCATTGGAGAAATGGATCTCTGTCGGATTGTTGGACAAGTGGTGAATCGGATGTTTATTAATTATAATCCATGAAGAAAAAGTGCAACACGTGGCCGATCAATGAAAAAGTATTGATTAGGGTCTCTCATTACTGGCTCAGTTTCCATTTTATTTGGGCATTTGAGGCGTAAGATTCAAGTTTCTATGGCTTTTAAGGTCTTGTTGTTTGGGGGCTTCAGACCTCATTTACATGTTAACAATGTACTTTGTCTCTGGAAATGGTGGCTGAAGCTTAGCTGTTGTGAGATGGACAGATGGAGCTTTGTTGGTTTTACCACTGATGTTGAGTGTGGTTTGATCCCTTTTTATCATGTTTAGATTTTATATATTTCTTGTAATATGTGACCATTGTGAAAAAAAAACTTCATTGCTTTTTTGCTCTGTACTCAATCACACACAATTTATCTGCCATAAAATTAAACTTTTTGAGATTTTAATTCATTAACTCAAGCAGATGGATATGAAACATGTAGATAAAGTAACTTGTGAATCATACTTTTGGACATTTAATCTAATGTCAGGTTTATTAAAAAAAAATTTTGATTTATTGAAATTGGAACAAATGCATTACGTATTCTTATGCATAAATGATGTTTGACAGATTTCTGAAGGAAGGTAGTTGGTTAGTTGGTTGGGATCCTTGATCATAAAAACAGGGAACTGAATTCAAGAATCAACTATTAACTTGTCTTTGTAACACACTATTCAAATAGGGAATATTTGTTTAGCAATTTCCCTTTTACATTGTTTTGGCTACTTCTAACATCTCCTAGCCTCTAAAGGTATTAGTTCAGGCTATGGTGAAAGACAAGTTTATATAATTCAGAAAGTGAGTTTAAACAAGATAAGGTTTGTTTTATCTTCAGACCCACTTAATGTTTTTCCCATTTATGTAGAAATTTGATCAAGTGGTGTGAAAATGTTAAGTTTGAAAAGTTCTTAGAGTGTCACAGTTGGAGTTGTTGGCAAGTTAAACAAACGCATTATTCAATTATCCAAAATAGGAAAAAATGTTAGCCTGTGGACGCATATTGACCCAATGCAGCATACAGAGTGCATACAAATACACACACACACAAGCACGTACACTTGAATTTATGATGCATGTTTTGTTTCAAGCCCCAGGTGAGGGCACATTGGGCAAGAATAACAAATGACTACCCTAAATGGTTTGGGTCAACCCTTTGTGACCTCATCCCAGTCAAGTTTGGTGGATGTTTGTTTTTGTTTGCCTTTTGAAGTCAGCCTGGTAATTAAGTTAAAGATGTCGGCATAGGATGGTAACAGACTTAACTGCTAGTCCAAAGTAGGTGTCCATGTTTGTTTGACAGATTCTTTTTCACTCATAGTTTATGGTGCCTTGGGAATATATAGAGATATCATATATGGAAATTCAAATAGTTTAATGGGACAGGGAGACTTGATTGTGGAAAGCGATACTGATGTTTCACTGCATTTTTATGGCCACGCGATTTGAAACGTAATCTTCAGCATCTTTTGAATATCCACAATTTTTTGCACTGGAAAGTTCATGTGAACAATTTCGGGAGCTGGATAGGGGCGGCTGGAATTTTAATCTCGTAAGCGTTCATAATCTAGTGTTATGCATCATTGTATTGTACGTAGTTTGTATGTATATATATACACAGGTAAAGTCTTGATCCTGTAGTAAACTCCTTAGTTTATATATACATTTCAAGGTACAGGTAAATTGCCAAGGCACATACTTTTCTGTGTTAGGATTTGGTCCCTTTTAAAAATTAAGCAAGAAAGAAGATGAAAGGGGAATATATTACGCAGAAGGAAAATCTAATTTGGGAAGAAGTACAAATTTTTTTTTTTCGTAAAGAAATATTTTTTCCCAAAAGGGGTTACTGAAACTTTTGACACTGAAAACAATACAAGCTTGGTAAACTTAGGTTTCAGAGGTGACGCAACATTGAATAATTCATTGTACCGGGCTTTGGCAAACATAACTTGATTTCACCTGGAGAAAATTGTTTCATATACATGACTGTGTGATGAGATTGAATGGTGGGGTAATTGGAGAACACTGTGGGACAATGAAACATCTTTACTTTGTCACAGCGAAGGTCATAGATGGGTGGTTATATGTAGTGTTAAAGGTCTAATAGACAAGTCTCCAGTGTTGAAAAGTGTGAAGTGTAAAACATCTCTCCCCTCATTGACACCTGTCTTGAGGGTTGGATCTTTCTAAAGGAATTCTGAGATTAAAGGAAATATTTTCAATGCAGTCTTTCTTGTTTCAGAGGGAATTTTAAAATGAACGTTCATTAAATTTTCCGCCGATGTTGACAAAACTGGTCAATTTGACTGCGCATGTGGCAGATGTGAGTTTCACTTTGGTGTAAGAGAATGCAGTAAGACTGTGGGACTATAATGTTTATAAACATGTGTTAACAGTTACGGAACTGTTGAATTTGACTGTATTGAGGTATTAAGAGATGTGGCTATAAAGTGCTGCACCAGTGGTTTGATACAACCAATGGCTGCTGCTGCTTGGCTCTATAATGTTAAGAACTGCTAATGGATTTTGTGGACTTTGGAGATGACGATTATGGAGGCAGCTGTTTCTCAGAATCAGGGTAAGTCAGTTTTCCTAATGAAAGGGTAATATTGAACATAGTGTACTATAGCTAATACACGTATACATTGTGAAAGATGTGAACTTTTAATTAATTTTTTTCTGTGAATGGAAGATACCACTAGAAGTTTTTAAGACTGGGGCCTTCATGGATATTTCTTGGATTATATCCATTTGCTAAGCTGTTTTATGAAAAGGATTTTTATCTAGATCTGTAGATTAATTGACATATTATTCTATGCTGTTATTTTTTTTAACTCAGAACCAAGTGCCGTAAATAAAAAACACAGGGCAATACGTCAACTAAAAAAAAATGCAGACCGAATGGACACATGTTGAAACAACAAAACATGGTAGCTAGCCGAGTTATCTGGGGGTCCATCTTATCTGGGCTTTATGGGGAAATGACCTTTTATGGTAGGGTCTCAGTTAAAGGCTTGCCATACACTGCCAGTGAACTGGACAGAATTCTCCTTTGTTGATAAATCAGCCATTAAAGCTGTCTTTAATTGGAGAGTTCATCTTGAGACTGCCTTTACTGGCTCTCCACACGTGTCTCTTGTTTCTTGTGTACCTATGCAGCTACATGACTGGAGGGGAGAAAGATAATATGAACCCTGCCCTTGATTTGGAGAGATGATTTGGAGTGTCATCTGTTGTTGCATACGAGTTGTTTTGTGTTTTTATTGGTTTGGTCATCAATATTATCTCGTGTCTAGATTTTTGGGGAGAAAATATCAACTCTACCCGAAATAAACATCAGATGTATCAGCAACTTCTGTTGACAGGTGGCTGACAATTAAGTTGTACATGGTATTTCCATGGCTGTAATAATCTTACCCTCGGGCCTTTAACATGAATAAGCTATATGTGCCCCTTTTCATCACATTTTTTGAGTGAATAAATAATCACCTTGCCTTTTCTTTAGATCCCCTACTTTGACCCATATGTTCAGCAGCTTAGTGAAATACTCATATAATGTTGGTTATATGTAAAACATATGGAAAACAGTTTTCACAAAGAAAAGAATCCTATTTCATGTACTAGCTTACCAGAGTATGTAGCTTGTGGACCTTTACTATGATAATTTACATTGTTGTAAATGGAGCAATCTAAGATATCAACTATGTACCCTATAGGTCCATCAAAACACGTCAAGTAAAGTTGAAGGATAAGTTCTTTTTGACATATCTTAAATTTTTTGTTGAAGATTAGCTTGACTCTCCCCTTCTACCTAAAATTTGCAGCTAGCCAACTTCTTATTGCAAGTTAGGGGAACATGCAATAAGAAGTTGGCTAGCTACAAATTTTTAATTTTATTTCACCAATTTTTGGTGGATTTTGTTGCCGAGTTCATTGACATAAGATGGTAATGAATTCATAAATGTGAATTTTTAAACAAAATCCACAAAGAATGAAACAAAACCAAAATATGTTGTAAATATATTTATGTCAGAAGAAGAAAAAAAATTAATGGGTGCTTGTACAAGAGAATTGTATGCATTTTTGAAAGATCTATATACAAAACAGAGAGAGAGAGAGAGAGAGAGAGAGAGCAAGAGATAGAGAGAAGGGCCAGTAATGGGGACAACTTAAACTTGGCGTAAACAAAATGAAGATGGATGACAGCATATCCCATCTGTCAGGCTCGTGTTTCACCGTTTACAGGACCTGTCGTACAGAATTTGACAGCTCTGTGGTAATTTTAACAGAAGCAAGTTTTTATCCACATCATCTTTGATTACCTGCAGTGATATCATGGCTCTCTTGCTCCGCTAATGTCCGTCTTTTTCAATCTGCGCTAGCAGTGTAACGTGTACAGTACTGATTACGAACATTGATTGCGGTTTCTATTAACATGCAGTGTCTTCAATCTGCAGTAAAGTTGTATTTTATTGATTATTGGATCAGTTTCAATTTATAGACTGGCCGGTACTGATGTGTGTGTAACTTTAAATTTCTAAATCATTTATATTAGACTCCAGAGACACTTGTTTGTGAAATCAGGTGGGAAAAATCTTTTTGAGATTGGATAGTATCGTACCAAAACCAGGTACTGATCGATACTCAATTTTACTAAAAAATGCATTCGAGGTGATAGACATATGCATTTCTGCAGACAAAATGAATTTTTATCCCTTGATCTGGAATGCATGCATTCCTCCTCCTCCTCAGTTTTATTTATGTAATACTTCCGGCAATTAAAGTAAAACATTTGAAGTTGATGAAATGGCTAGATCAAAGATCAATTTGTTTTCATGAAATTGATACATTTCCTGCTAATGAATGTGACCCGAGTCAGAAGGTGGGAGGAGGAGAGGTTGAACTCCTCCATCTTCATGTTCCCCCCCCCCCCCCCAAACATCTCATTAACTCACTCAAAGAAAGGTGCAATGTGTTTTGTAGATATATACTTGTTTAACCCTGAGGTGAAAGGTCATTTGTTCATGTCACCATTCCAAGCTCATAAAAAATGAGATAACTGGGTTAAGCAAGGCTGTCGGATCTTGTTGCTCTGTGATGGGTTGCAGGTCATACCGACTGAACTTTTCAAAGGGGGGGGGGGGTGGGGGGAGATCAAGAAGTTAAAGTTAAAAAAAAATTGATTTGAAACATTGATATACATGTATACACATCACATGATTATAAGACTGAATATGTGAAAATTAGTATATGATATATTTTTCATGAGTTGTTTTATCATACTTAATATTACCTAAATTGTCTGAGTCATTTTTAAGTAAATAAAAAACAGAGTGCATGTACATGTACTTTATTCCCCTTAGTTGTTCTTTGAAAGATTTTTATACTGTTAATTGTCATTTTGATAATTTGGACTTATACTTTTTGTCGTTTCAGAATAGAGAAAGAGTACACAGCTCTGAAAAGCAAAGAAAATGAAGACCAGATAGAACTGAGGGTAAAGTTCAGTTTGTTTGGTGTTTCTATGGTAACATTGATCAATGAGTTACCACCCAAAAGATTGTTAAACTGAATGAGTTGCAATTTGATTTTACATCTTGTAAAAAGAAATTTTTGTTTTTTCGTGGAAAATCTTGAGTTCATTTTTTCTAACTACATAAGAAATGTTGCATATGGCAATGAAAACTTCAAAGAATTGACAAAAATATTGATAAAGAATGAAAGCATTTACTTTCTTTTTGAGTCTTATGGTTTGGATTTGGGGTTTTTTTTCCAGAGGTTAAGAACAGAAAACAGATTACTTAGACAACGAATTGAGGCCCTTGAAAAGGTATTATTTATTTGAAAAAATCCACAGTAATAATAAGCTTGTATGAAATATATAATACATATACATGAAGAAAAGGTTATGTGGCATACAGAAACAAATACATGGAAAGTGAATTTGCATTATTGGAATGGGATTATTTTGCAGAAATAGAAACATATTCATAGATTTTGACAATTTCTGTTTTACTGTACGATGTGCAGATATAATATATAGAAATAGATTCATTAATACTCCAATTATTGACATGTACATTGTATAAAACATTATATTTACAGTAAAACACGGTTATAGCGAACACGCTTGTAATGAATTGACGCTTACAGCGAAGTGATATTCATTCCCCGTGACTTTATTACATGTTGTAAACTTGATGGATATAACGAATTACGCTTATAACGAAGTACCGGTAAAATCGCCCGTCCCTGGCATTATTAGCATGTTTTACTGTACCTGTGTGTTATTTACAGGAGTCTGCGTCGTTAGCTGATAGGCTGATCCAGTACCAGGTGACCAGAGCACAGGAAGCAGAGGAAACCTACGCCCTGAAAAACAATCTGTCAACCACCA
This sequence comes from Magallana ariakensis, assembly GCA_020458035.1. Classification (NCBI taxonomy): domain Eukaryota; kingdom Metazoa; phylum Mollusca; class Bivalvia; order Ostreida; family Ostreidae; genus Magallana; species Magallana ariakensis. Next base: position 35,932,902 of record CM035815.1, read on the forward strand.
AGCAGAAGCTCCTCGATACATCGCGAAAACTCGAGGAGGCGAACACGCTGATCGGGGACATTAAGGATCGGGTTAGTATAAACGGAGGGGAAAATTACAGAAAGTACTGGCCTCGTAGACAAAACCTAAAATAGAATATCTTATACCATAACCAATAATCATTATATTATTAAATATTTTTTATATTATTAAATTCATATTTACATACATGTATATGCTTCTTCATTGCATACTAGTGGCATATTCTTTATTATTGTATAAATTATATTTTGAAATAATATTTCAAAAATAGTCTTTAACTGCTCAAAATAGAAGTATATTTTATATCCATCAATTATTCTGTTGAAGATGAACTTGGTAGCAGTAAGTTTTGAGTCCAACAGAATATATTTATCTTGTCCTGGTGCACATTCCATGTAATCAGATTATCTAGCACCAACTTCAGCCAGTCTATCTTATACAAAGTACTTCCAATATACATGTATACGCCTATGTCATTTGCGTATGTTTGATCGAGCATATTATCGATCAAGTATATTATCCATGTCATTGTGCATTGTCTCTATAAAAAAAACCAGAGAACAAGGTTGCATATATATACTACAGGAAGTTTTTGGTTGGTTTTTGTATTCATCAAAGTGTATGATACCGGTACATGTTTTCTTGTAAAAAAGAAGATATTTTCAAGTATCAATGTGCATGGTCAACCATTATAAATGTTTACGTCTTTAGTAATCTTTAAATCTCTTTTAACACTGAAAAAAAAAAGGAAAAGGAATAATAACTATAAATGTACAGTATTCTATTCTTTCAGTATGTGTTGCAGTATTTTAAATCCTGCAAAATATTTCTTATTCTGCTTTCTGGTTTATACATCCAAAATTAAATATATGCACTTATATACTGTATATATATATTTCAACACAGTAATATCTTGCACATATGTAAGATCAGAAAATTTATATAAATTTTAGGACAATTGTATAACTTTTAAAAATTTTCAAATTGCTTTACATACAATGCTATATGTATAACTTACGTGGTAATGTACCGGTAAATCAATTCATATACAATGAATCTGTTATCTCTGAATACTATGATTTTGTTTGGTGATTTTCAGACTAGTAGTATAACCTCTGCCTCCTCACTAGATGAGGATGAGGCACAGACGGTGATAGGTCACCTCCAGGAGGAGCTGATTGCTCTACGCCTCAGGGACGCCGACACCGAATCGATGGTCAAGGACCTCCGCACCAAAATCAGAGAGCTCGAGGAGGTACAGCGTCTCACCCTCCATACTTGACGAGAACTGTAAAATTGATCGTTGTTAATGTATTATACTGTATTTTGATTATTTTGGGGTATCATTTTTAAATTTTGTCCTTTTTTTACAATCACTATTGCATACAATACACAGAAATTACATCTCCAGGCATTTTATGCTATAAAAAAATACTCAAATCACCAAAAAATGACCTATGCAAATAAAATAAGATACAGATTCATCCCATTCTCACAATGGAGCTTTTATTGTTGAAGTAAAAAAAAAAAAATCATAACTTCTTGTATGATACAGTAACTGCTTCATCTAATATTGACATATTTTGAAATCTTGTTGAAGATTAACATTGTGATCAATTTATTTGATTGAACCATGGTTAATTCTTTCTTCCTTCCAAACACAGACCAACATACAGTTGCAGAAGGCTCCCAGTAATGATGTTCAACATTTACAAGAGGAGCTAATTGCTGTCAAACTCCGAGAAGCTGAGGCCAACCTCTCTCTGAAGGAGATGAAGCATAAAGTGTATGATCTGGATGCTCAGTGGGAGGTAACTCATATCATCCACAAATGAAGTTGAATATATCATTTGCTTTGACTTCTCATACCATCATCATTTAGAGAAATTGATACTAATTAACAATGGGAATGCCAATACTGAAGAATGAGAAGCCTAAATATCTTTTAAGTGCCGTTGTGGATGGAAAATATTTTTTTTAATTTATTGAGAAGAATATTGGAATTAGATTAATAGGTAGTGATTGTTTCAGGAATTCATCATCAAATCCAATCAGGATCCCTCCTCCCCGAAAGATAAAAATAGTAACAAACATGAGGTTCGACAGCTTCAGGAGGAGTTGATGTCGGTCAAGATCAGAGAGGCTGGGTGTCTATCTGAGCTGAAGGAAACCAAACAGAAGGTCATGGAATTTGAAACTCAGGTGACAATTTACTTGCTGTTTTAAGTTTGGTCTTTTTTTAACAGATCTTTTTTTCAATCTTAGAGTAGCCAATGTTAGTTATATGAACAAATTCAATGAGGAAAAAAATGTGGAGAAGATTTACAAAATCAGTGTTCAAAAAAAAAATCGCTATAAAAAGTTAAGAACTCAAGTTTAGGAAAAAATTGCAAAAAAATGATTTTAAAAAATCAGTTGACAGTCACCAGTAAATTGTTTCACCTGACAAATTTTAATTTAAATATACCCGCCTCCTAATTGGATTTAATATGTGAACTTGTAGAACCATATATGCACCAATCAAATTAGAAGAATGGACGAGGAGAACAAGACATTGAAGTCGCAGCTTAAACTCCACGAGGCGCAGGAGAAGGACCTCCAGAACCAGATCAAGGACCTCTCCAGGAAACTGGATAACCTCGAGGCCCAGGTAAGTACAGGTGTACCTCTCAGGTATGACATTTAATCCATAGAGCCCAAGTAATTGATATAGATGTACCACTCAAATACAACACATACCTGGTAATACTCATGATTGTACATTCTGCCCCCCCCCCTTTTTTTTTTTTTTTTTAAGAAATGAAAAATTTCTTTAACATAAGCTGGACCAGCATTTTGAAATTCAAAGCTCTAAAATTTCAAAGCAAGACTGTAATATGGCGCTAAAATTGTCAGTGCTGAACTTAAAAGTGCACTCATGTTTTCTGTTTATATTTGTCTGTGACAGAAAAATATTAGAAAATGTCTCTTTTGTTAACAAGTTTTGTACCTTAGTACATCAAACTGATGAAATCTCTTCAATATGATGTTAATTTACTGTAATTAGAGATATACATGTATCTTGAAGAAGTTGAACTGATATTTTGTAGAGAAAGGAAGAATCCATGATGATGAGAATCAAAGATGCGGAGCAGGCTCAGTCGCTGGCCGAACTTAATCGGAAGATAGCCGAACTTGAAATCCAGGTAATGTCAACTGCACGCATAGGTGATGCATTGAGGTCGGTCATCGTTTTATCTATCTACTGTTCATATCTTTCTTATAACAATATACCTGTATTTTCTATTGGTGCAAAGTCGATGTTATTAATCAATGTAAGGTATTTTAATATAAAAGGTGGCAGTATTTTAGATTTTGGCAAACGGTTCACAAACATGTTGAGTTAATATGTCTTTAAGTTTTAAGGTATTTGTACAGCTATAGTTAAAGTTCATTAACATTAAAAAAAAATAGCCACTAAACAGTGTTAATAATGTGTGTGACATTTTTATATACAGTTTTTAAAATTAAAAATTAAAAAATAAAAAAAAAAAAACCTTTACAGAAGGAAGAACTCCTGACAGCCGATAGGTTGGATGCCAAAGATGGCAGCCAGGACCTGGCCAACCAAATCTACGATCTACAAGATGAAGTATGTCAGGTTGATGCATGTGCCTCTTCTGCACTCAGTGACCCTAGCGTGTGGGTGTTCTAACCTTTCCATCTTTTTAACTCTCTTGTGGCTGCATCTATAGATGTATAATGTTTACACCATGATGAAATCATTCAGTTTTATAAATGATAAACTTAAAATTTATCAATAAATTATTTTTAAAAACTTTGCAAATATAATATGTAAAAAAAAATCATCACTTTTATTTCTGAGGTTTAATGAATACTTGTCTTCTTTTTTGTGTAACTGTAAAAATTGTCTTCATGACATTTGATTAAGGATACTAATTTTGGGTTAGAATTCTAGTTTTGTAGTTTTCAGAAGATGTCTTCAGTTGGGATGGAATTTTTGAGGGTGCATGCTTTAATTTGCTTCTTTGACAAGGAGAGCGAGATTGTTGTTGGGCTTTTGTTTCGGTGTTTTGTTGAGCACATTGTTGTGGCATAGTAAAAATTGACCATGTCAGTTACACAGCTTTTAATCTATGCGCCTACCTACTCCCATATTTTCATTACGCATCTGTCTAGTTTTTAAAATACAAGATTCTTTTACATGTAGTTGTTAAGATTCGTTTAAATAAGTATTAGAATAAAATACTTATATTTTCAGGGCAATTTGTATATATTATATTTGGTTTGATGATTTAAAAGAAAAAACTTTTAATTCAAGAAGGATTGCTTTGGTTTGGGGTATTGTTTTAATGATTTGTTTATTTTTTGAGCAGTGAATGGGTAGGTTCTTTATATTGAATAAGGAAATTCTTTTTAGAAAAATGAACATTTCTTTTAGTACTTTCATTTTTTGCTTATTTTCTTCCATTTTCTCTTGATGTAAACTATACAACTGTGCTAGATATCTTCTTATAGGACAAGTATTTAATAATGATAAGTGTTAAAGTTAGTACATATATCGTTGTAACTTTCCTCCTATACCTGTTACCATATAAATGTACTAATACAGACCAATTATCAGTGTATTTGTACCATATATTTATAGTTCTGTACATTAAAGGTATCGTTAATATTCTTAACAACTCTCCTCCTGCCTTTAACTAATTATGCAAGATACATTCCAGATTACAAATAGACACATATCTAAATTTGCACATCTTAAAACTGATGATGAAAATACATAGTTAATAATATGATACTAAGAGCAGATGCACTTTTGATTATGAATTCTAATTCAATTAAGTAATGTACTTGTAAAGTGTGATGGGTCAGGGTTAGGGTTTTGTGAAATTATTTTTACTATTAATTTTTGTGAAATTTTGGTTTATTTTCATTCAAAAAACTTAGACTTTGATTTTATAAATGTTTTATGTCATTTTAACTTTAGTTTGGTTTTCCCCAATGTTTTGAATAATTTTGAAGGATAATATAGAAGACAAAAAAAAAACGTTGAATTAATTTAATGTGAAGGGAAACAACTCAATATAATTTATTACATTTAGTATATCAATGGCAAAGTTTCATTGTTTATCTGTTTGTACAGGTACTCCAACTGAGGCTATCCCATAATTCATCGGGTCCGAAACAATCCTATCGTAACGGTTCATTAAGTGAGAGTGATGAGGATAGTGACGAAGACTTGGAAAATCCAGAAACCTTAAACCGAACATTGTCCGACATTATTGAGGGCAGGTCCTCTTCCAGTGTCTTATCCTCCTCCTTGATCAACAGTTCATCTCCCACTAAAAAAACAACGAAATCCTCTCATGAGGACCAGCTTTCGGAGGGACAGCAAGCGAAGGGAGAAGAACAGTGTATAGAAACTCTGTCACCCATCTGTTCCCCCAACAAAGTTCAAAGTTCAAAACTGAACAGTGACTGTGATAAAGAATTGGGTCAGACGGACAGCGGTGCTTTAGTTAAGCCATTACTAACAAATGGGACTGGTGCAAAGACAACTGACTTTTGTAAGGAGGTTCCCAACGGGGAAGTCAGCAGTGCTGGTACGGAGCTTGACGTGTCTGCTGACCAAAGAGGCTCAACCCAAGACAGTGTGTCATAGCGTTCAGGGCAACTGTGAAATTGTTTCTTGTTCAGTTAAGGATAAATAATCAACTCTTCAAAGTGCTTTTATTTGACAGTATTTTTTTTTTGTGAGTAAATTTTATTTATGTCTAGGGAAAGATAATGATGGTAAGGTAAAGGAAGTTATTTGAATGTTACCTGCAAGTGTTCTGGTCTGTTCTCAGTTGAAATGAATTACTGGTACGTTATTCCCACCATGCTGTATGTCACTCGATACTTCTAGTTGTGTATTCTGTGAAATGTTATTTACATTTCTTTATTGTTCAAAGTTTATTTATTTTCTATGCTTATGTGATTATAGGAAAATGAATCTAAGTTCTCAATTGAAGTAAAATCCATTAGTCTAAAAGGATATTTAGAGGAGAAGATGTGTATTTTATTTTTAAGATTTTGGAAATTTTACAATCTATTATTAGCTCTTGAACAAGCAGGCATATGCATGTACCGGTAATTCAAGATATGTTTACTTAATTTGTCATGTTAAAAATTATCACATCAGACTGAAACCTAATTAGTATGATACATATTTGGATATGCGCAAAAATAATGTAAATTGAATTGCCATTCATGTACCAGTATATGAAGAATATGTATATTATGAATAGATTATACAAAAAAAAGGTTATTTTTCCTGTTGCTTAAAATATATATCTGTATAGCAGCTAAAAATGGGAACTTTGCTTTTTATGTAGCTGTTTTATGAAGAAAAAAAAAAAATTTTGTCATCGGAAGACTTAATAATTATCACTGTTAGCAATGTTTTGTAAATACTCAAAAGAGAGTCTTTATGTGCCAAAGAAATCTGTTTGTTGCATAGTTTTCTTCAAGTGAGTGTGATAGATAAGATTAGTTACTAGCAATGCATCATTTCAAGCCATAGATAGAAGTATGCATTTTTTTCTCTCCTCCAATATTCAGGGCTTTGTTCAGTTGTTTTCATCGTTCAATTTTTTCTTTCAACGATGCAAAATATGGTACTTCAGTATATTAATATTTGGCGTTGTTTTCTTAATTAATTAATTCCTTTGTTATTGTTGATAGCATTTTTAATTGGGGAGGGGGGGGGTGGGTGGGGAGTGGATTCTTAAAAATTGCTATAGTTAATACAGTGGCAGTATTGTGGTCTCCCAATCAACTCAATTTACCTTTCATGTTAATTTTTTCCCATTTTCTAATAAATCTATTTGAAGTTTGCTTTAAGTTTGGCAAATGGTTGAAAAGTGTACTGCAATTTACTCTTAAGACACATAATCAATATTGTTTTCACCCCTGTTACTTAATGTATTGAAGTTTTTGCAATATGAAATTTATGACATGATATTAATTTTTTTTTTATCAATATGGGTAATGTGAGCTGTTTGTCACAGTCAATATCTACAATTATCTTTAGCAAATATTTTTTTTTCTTTAATACATACAGCAACGTGGTTTAAAAAAAAAAAATACTGTGTGTGAATGATGTTTGATTTTTTTTTCTTTCTTAAACCTCCTACAAACAAAAGCCAGGATTTGTTGGTTGTGATTACAAAATACTTAGATAAAAATATATATGCTGTGGTAAACAACATAAACACCCGTGTAATCTGTGCAAACGTATTTTATTTATTATTATTAAATGTTCACCCATTATAATCTGCCATGCAGTAGGTTGTAACCTTGTTACTTCCCTTTAATATATTTTTGAATTTTCTAAATGAGGTACTATGTTCTGATTTCAGTGGACATCACTCTGTGTCGATTGAAACATGTTATTCAAATTAACTTTGACATTAAAATGAAAAAAAAATATGGATATGCCACTTGTGTTCATTTTTTTTTTATGAGAGAGAGAAAGATTATTTTTTGTTGGACATGCTCACTCCCCGCCCCCTGTTGGTACGTGCCAGCTACTTTCACATTTGGAAGCTTCTGCATATTTCAAATATCATGGCCCTTTCAAACCTACATTACACGGAGATAATTTGTAAATTATTATTCGATTGAAATCAAAGTACTGAGAGTATTCAGAGTACATGGGTGGCGTGGGTGAAATATGTAGTGCATGAGATTATTTGTGTGAAAATCTTAGATATGTTTTTACATTCTCTCACCAGAGGTCGTGCTACAAAAGTTTCGCTTACACCTCTGTCAACGCCCGATGTACAAGATTCTAGTACAAACTGAAACGATAGCAAAATGTATCTAAAATTAATATGTTTACTCTTTTTATCTCTAAATATGATTAAATATAATTCAATTTAAATATTTAATACTTTTATCCATTTTTATTTCAAAGTTACTGGGAGAACTATTTCGCGGAGGTAAAAATTAAATTCTGATCACATGATCTAGTTTGACAGTTGTTGAAAGTGAAAAATCAGATTCTGCAAACTCCCGATTAATCGTTGATATTACACAAATCAGCTGCAATGTTATCCCCTATGATAGTTTTAAACTTGTCCACTAAGTCTGCCCGTTAATATCCTCCCTTTAAGCTGATTGTACAGGAGAAACAAATCAACAATGCCATGTGCTCGCCATGCTTGTTTTGATCATGTGACAGACTATTTTTCCGGCGTTGACAGAGGTGTAAGCGAAACTTGTGTAGCACGACCTCTGGTGAGAGACTAATGTTTTTAGAAAAAATTGAGAGTGAATCTTACTTTCTTCTTTGTAAATAAAAGATATTCTACTAGCATCAATATGACGAGATAGTGTGTTTACGCGGGGTTTGTATTAAATACCTTAAATATAAGCTTGTGTAGAACATGTGATAGAAATACATGTATATTCAATGCATCTCACCAAGAAACGAAAGAATAAAAAAAGATCGATATGATATAAATCGATCTAACTTTCGTAACACGGACAACTCTCCGATAATTTCAACTTTTCATTTAGTACCTAAGTTGTTTAAGCTCGTATCTGAATACAGAGGAATACAAAACCGTAGTAGAAAACAATCGGCAATACAAATATTCAACATGGCAAAGTTGTTTAGACATGCTTTAAGGTGTTCAGCCGACCCCGTCAAATTTTAAATTAAAAATTGGCAACTGAACATTTCTGTATATGTTTTCCATATTACAGCATCTTCGCTAGCCAAGGGTTTCCGATACACTACGTTCTTCGGAAACCCTTGGCTATAGGAAGATGTATTACAGACGTAGATTTATACATGTTCAGTATGCCTAATTCACTATTTCCCTGATTAGCTATACTTATTCAAACTATTAAAACAAGGAAGCTTTTCGAATTGAACGGAAGAGTTTGCTAAAACTATACTTGCAAGTTATATTTAAACCTAAAATTTTCAATTTTCACCCCGAAGACTTATCAAAGTGTGGTACTCTGAATTAAAATTTGTGTGGAATAGTTCGGCCTATTTAGATCATATTTTCAACACAGATGGATGAACAAGTAGATATTTCGTGTCCAATTTGTGCCTACCAATTTTCCACTCCGGACAAAGTGCCCAAACTCCTGCCTTGTATCCACACGATCTGTAGTCCCTGTATTGACAACATCATCGCCTCTACTCCACTCAACTCTGATTCCACCATCAAGTGTCCAATCTGCAGACAGGGCGCCAGCATTCCCAAAAACGGAGTCGAAGGATTTTTCGACAACTTTTTTAGATCCGCCCCACAGCAAGAGGACACGTGTGATATATGCGGCGCGCAAGATACTCGCAAGCTAGAACATTGTCAGGAGTGCAATAGTTTACTCTGTGTTTCCTGTTGCGGTGCTCATCATCATCAAAAAAAAGACAAGCACGGCAAAGTTGAAGAAGGCGACGACAGCGAAGATGAAGGCCCTAGCGATTCCTATTTCATACGAGAGACTGGAAAACATTATGTTAATTCCGTCAGAACGGCTTTCTTTGGATTTCACAGTTCGACATTTAAATGTAGTAATTTTGAGAACATTCGAAAGATTATTCCAAGCGTAGAGGGTGAATGTTGGGTTCTTACGAACCGGCCATATGTTACCAGATTTTCTCGTAGTGGAAAAGAGACGTACCGGAAATACGTCGAAAGCGTTCCCCAGGATATAGCTCGCCACAGCGATGGTTCTCTTGTGCTGGCCTTTCCCGACGGTAAAATAATGCATCTTGACGGACAAGATCTCAAACATGTCACAATTACCGAAAATAGTCCGTCTGCAGTATATGCATATCAAGATGGTCGTCTGCTAATTGCAACCCGACCTCACTCTGCAAACACCCATCTCAGAAACAGTAGCCTACTGATTACCGACCAGTCGATGAAAAAGACCTGTCCATTGGATGTAAATGCTGATCTTCGTGAGGTGTCATCTATCTCAGTCAACGAGAATAATGGACAAATAGCTCTTTGTGAAACATCGAAAAAATGCGTCTACCTTTTTGACTACAGCTTAAGAATGCATAGGGGTCAAAACGTTAAAATATACAGTGGCACCAAGAACCTGTTACGAATAGAACAAACCGAGGACAGCCTCACTTTTACGGAGAATTCATTTTTTCAACCACGCTCTGTCTCGAGTGACCAGAACGATAATTTTTATGTATTAGACGCCGGAACTAACCTCATCCACGTTCTCAATAAAAAAGCTGATTTGCAAGCCATCGTGTTGGCAGAAGTTACTGGCAACGTTTACTGTTTCAACGTTGATTCATATGAAAACCTTTGGATTGGCGACATGTCGGGGCAAATTCGGGTTTTCAGAATGGAACTGCGCAATTTTTTGGACGACAGTCAGCGAGGTACTGGAGGTATTAGGATTACTGGCGGTCTATTAGGCGGGTCCCTTATGGGACCAATTTCAGCTGAAGATCTAAGCAGAATTGGATTGCATAGAATACCAGAATTAAGGGAATTCCTCGGATCTCCAACTTCAACAGAGGAACCTTCTAGAATACAAGACAATTTTACTAGGAACGTATTTTGATGGAAACCAAATGCCCTTTAGTTTTTTAAAGAAAACATGGCGGGAGGATGGTTGCGAGCTTAACCACCCTGTGGTTTGTGATATGCATCGTTCATTCAGACCACTGAGCTCAGCAACAATCGACAAGAACTTACAAGGGTTTTTTTTTAACGGGAAAGATTGACTTTTTCTTTGTTTACTCCTTTATGTTATACCGGTTTAGATATTATCCAACCGTACAAAAATCGTCCATTTTTTATTGTTTTATTTTTCAAGGAAGCGGCTTCCTGTTCTCAGTGAAAAAATATTTCATTTTGTAAAAAATATAGCTGACAACAAATGCATTTTAACTAAAACAGAGATGCGTTTCCCCCAACCTTAGGCTATGAAAATATTAATGTTAGTTTTAAAAGTCTCTATTGTATTTCTATTTTCTTATTAAAGTCAATCAAAGATGATCATGTTTTGTTTTTATCGCTTCAATGAAATCGAAAATACGTGGAAACCAATATATAATATTGATTCTAAGGCATCCTGAAACATATAGATTCTCTGCTAATATTTCGATTGCATGTATGCTATATTATACAGTTGTTGACTGGGGTCGAGGGCAACAGTTGATCTGTCGGACAGGCTCGCAAACTGTTGCCGAAGGCCGCGGGCAACAGTTTGCGAGCCGGTCCGACAGATCAACTGTTGCCCTCGACCCCAGTCAACAACTGTTTTGTTATACCCCTATTTAATAACTCGTTTTCGCGGAATATGACGTCACCGGTCAACAGTCTTTTTTAACAGTCGATTTTAACAGTGCAAATCCAACAGTTCTAGTCCAACAGTCAAAATTTTGGACTTTTTTTCGTATACCTATATAGTAACTGTTTTACAGGGGTATAACAATAAGTTTTGTAGCAGTGTCTCAAACATTTTACGGCAAGATTTTACAATATATGGAAGTTATGTTTTTGAATGTATTTTTTCAATATTCATTGTGACGCATTAGTTACTTAATTTTGATGTTCGATTTTTATTAGTATACATAATAAGATTGATGGACTTAAACACGATATAAATAAAGAGACAGACATACGGTGACAGAGAGACCATTTACACCGTTTAGATATTGCATTATGTAAAAAAAAATATTTTAGATATTTGAAATTGTAATAGAGTTCTTTTTTCGTTTTTTTTTTTTGGGGGGGGGGGGGGGCGGCGGTAAGATGATGAAATTGTAAAATGTTAACCAGCAAATTAAACGAAAAATATTTAGAATGGGTGAATAAAATGAAACAAATGCCCGTTGGTTAAATATAAAATACAATTTAAATTTTTTAAATATTTTCAATAAAATATTGCTTAACGATGCTAATTCAAGGTTTGAGTTGGCAAATTCGGAATGTTAAAAAGTACAAAGTCATGAATAAAATTTGTTCTAAGCACAATAGTATTTACAAAATGAATTATTATTGACATAGAATTCGATATTTTTACTTTATTATACTTCCATGTTAAATATTAAAATCTGATTGGTTTAGACGCAGTTGATAATCCGTTATATTACCCGTTAGCAACACACGTGGCAACGGGTATCACAACGAATTGTTACATGCGCGTAAATTATGCGCGTACGGTTCGCCATAGAATTCACGTCATTCCTTTATAAAAGCAGTAAAGTTTTCTTTAAAATTAAGACATTCAGTATAATAAAATAAAAAGTGCCTGCATGTTTAGGAGGGTAAGAATTGAAATTGACATCCCTCGAAAACCATTGTCAACCTCCGCTTCGCGTCGGTTGACAATGGTTTTGTCTGGGTTTCGATTTCAACTGTTACCCTCCCAATTAGGCACTATTTACATAATATTATAGAACAAGACTCAAACAAAAATAGATTTAGAACAAAGCTGAGGAAATTCGGAATTAATTTTGTTAATTTTGTTTTCCGCTGAAACATTTTCGCCAGTACTGTAATACTAAAAGTTAAGATTACATTTGTTAGTCAATATAGTTTTTCCTGCTTTTTGTTGATTTTATCTCACATCTCACTTATTCATTAAGATAATCGTATGGCAATGCAAAAAGAAAAAAAAAAAAAGAAAAATTCATAAAAACGATAAAAGACACCATATCTCAAAATTTTGATCATTAACCTCATATAAGTTTTATATCAGCATATCAGCAAAATAAGGTGAATATAAGTTGTTTAATACTATAAGTGTTATCATCATGCAGTTTTTTTGTTAAAAAAATTAGGTATGTATTTGAAAACCAATAGAGGAAATTCGGACTGGAATATGTTTAAACATTTTTACTGAAAACGCAATGCTTTGTGTATTTAGTGCCACTGCCATTAATGAACTTTATTTCATTTTTTAAAGAGTTTAATTATATGTAATATTTTCATAATTAAGAAAATTTTGATTGTAAGGGATTTTTCCTGATTTTTCAAAAAATATTCAATGGCCATTAACTCAAAAAGTAGGTCATTGACCTACTTATTTGTAAATGTAAATCAACTCTACAATCAAAGGTCTATAACATACAATAGATGGTTTTTCATTATCATCCGTGGAGGGTTTTTTTCATTCCGAGTAAACGTCATCCTTAAAGTGCTTTATATCATAATAAAATTATACAAAAGCAACATTTTAACTATTGTCACTTTGGATAGTTGACCTAACACGAAAAAAAGATTCAAAGCCTTGCTAGTATCGCACTTTCAACTTTTAAATCCTCAAATCATTTTATTAAATCTGGTGCCATTGAAGTCGCAACTATTATGGTATTTAAGGGGGATCAGGACGTTCCAGTGTAAAATTATTTATCAATCATTTTTGTTGTTGCTTTTTTTGAACACATCAACATTAAGATGTCATCTACAACATATATTATTTTCGTGGCCACTTTCTTGCCTTGCAAAGGGAGATATTCTAATATGAATTACCCCCCTTTTCTGGCATTATGATTTTTTTTATTACAATCTTCATTTTCTGAAATTCAAATATCTAATTAAGTTGATGGAATTTATTTGCAAATCTTTTCCAATAATGTTAAGAACAGATATAAATTTAAAAATTAATTACAACATTGGCCTCTTTACATAACAATGTATTTATTTACATAAATAGAATAAAAATTAGAATATATCTTTGATGATAAGAAGAACTGATTTGACAAGACAAACCAGTTGTCAAGAAGACTATAGAGCAACATCATTACCAGAACCAAACGGAATTCCATACAAAGTTTACAAAAACTGTCTGAGATTAACACAACTTTTATGGAAACATCTGAGAGTCGTGTGGAGAAAGGGGATTAGCTATTAGTTGACACCAAGCTGAGAGATGCTTTAATGCAAAGGGGGAAAATTCAACGTCACTCATGTAGTTCTGTACCATCTCACTGTTGAACATTGAGGGAAATATTTTATAATTCCTCGCTAATTTAGATAAGAGGATGACAACATTTAGATTGTCCAACAGGTACATAGACAAAGCTATACAGAAAGAAGATTGCCAGGGTCACAGGGTGTGTAGAGCATTAAAAAGGTTCTAACAGAAACCATACTGGAGGCTAAAGAGATGAAAAGACAACCTGCAGTCATGTGGCTGGATCTAGTTAATGCTTATGGTTCGAAGCCTCATAAGCTAGTCCATCTTACATTACAGCGATGTCATATACCAAACCAGACAGACGGGTGGTGCTAAGGACCTCTGTGAAATCAATATCGTAGCAGCGCATAGAGGTTAGGATTGTCACAGGCTGTACAGTGTCAGTAATTCTGTACCCAGCAGCCATGGATTTGATGGAAAGTCGGTGGAGAAGATTGACAGCGGTCCATGGAAGAAGGTAAGTGTGAGACAACCCCCTTGTCAAATCGTTCATTGACGATGAAGATCACGCGAACAAAGTCTATGAGCCTTGTATTGAAAAAGAGAACAGTGACGGGAGAAGTTGAGAGTATTAAATAGTTTAAAGTATTAAATAGAAGAGATTATCCCATCAGTCCCAGTAAAAACGGTCAAATGCTTGGGAATGTTCTTTGATGATTCACTGGGAGACGAGCAGAATGTTAGTGACACCAGCAGTCAATTGGAAAACTGGATGAACATCATAGACAAGAGCTCTATAGCAGGAAAATAAAAGATATGGATATACTAGTACCAGCACGGCGTTCTTCCGCGAGTTCTTTGAACCTCTGATATATGACATGCCACTGACATCGGTTAAATCGATGGAGCGACGGATCAGAGGGTACATTAGAAGATGGCTCGCAGTCCCCAGAAATTCAGCAGCATTTATCTGTACTACATGGGAGCAAAGTTAAAAATACCTTTGACGTCAATCGTCGAGAAATTCAAGGTCACCAAGGTCAGATAGTTTCTGATGTTGCGTTACACGATGATGCCAAGGTACGAGGGACAGGAGGTGGCCACACAGTGTGGCAATAGGCAGGCAAGGAATAGAAATGATACCATCGACAAGATGGGGCACATTAACAGAAATGGAGAAAAGACAACTAGTGCAGAAAGAGGTTTGCAAGATTGAAGAACACACAAGAATGGGGAAGGTAGTCGGTATAAAGAGGCAGAGAAGCTGGCTACACTAGGAAGGAGGTCGCAGAAGAAGTTATCTTGAAATGACATCTGGATAACAGAGCCCAAAAGACTACAACTTTTGAGTCTGTTAATGACGAAGATTCATAATGATGTATAAAAACTAATTTGGCAACATGGGGCATGAGGGAAGACCAAACTGAAATCTTTGTGGTAGACCAGTCAGCCTGGAACACATTCTGTTTTGTTTATGTTCTGTAGCTCTGTCGTATGGAGGATACACGTTGAGCTAGTAAGATTCTATTTGTTCTTGCAGACGTGTTAGGAAGGAAGGAAGAGACTTCAGAAGACCAAAAGAGGCTTGATATTTGTCAACTTCATAAGAACTGGTGACTAGAATCATGTTGGGGAGTGGAAAGAGAAGGACTGCTGGGTAACGCCAGCAACTGGTAGATGCAAGCTAATCTTAATGTTCACAGAAAATAGCAGCTTCTAATCAGAGCCCTGATATTTTTATTTGGTCTCCCTCAGGCCGGTAAGTTATTTTGCTATAGAACCCACAGTGCCGTAGGAAGACAGAATTGAAGAGGCCCATGAACGAAAGATGAATAAGTACCAAAATCTGGTTGTAAACTGTCAGTAGCGGGACTGGCGAGTATGGTGTATCCCAGTGGAAGTTGGCATCCGTGTGAGTATGGAAGAAGCAAGAATTGCATTGAAAAGTGCAACACTAAGACTCCTTGTGTAAAAGAATGAACATTCATTGTGTTGCAGTGTAGACAGAAGTGTTTCCGGGCTGGGACTTGATCACCTCAGTCGGTGCACCTCTAGGGGTTGTATTAGACAGCGCCAAAAACAACAATTGTAAGAGGATTTGCCTGACGCATCTTTTATCGTCAAGATGTATACAAGCAAATATATTTACAGCTAGCCAACAATATGTCAAGCAGAAGTAACCTGATGCTGTTACATGTATATTAAACAATAAATTGATAGACCTTAACACAGATACGTGTAATATTTTGGGATTGCAATGAAAACTTGTGAAAAACAATTATATATCTATGGACATCAATAGATACACGTAAATACATGTATTAAAGAAAAGTATGCCAGATAACATGTGCCCTAACTTTTCTTTTGCTCTTTATTTTGGGTTTCACTGTTCGCCGCCAAGTGACTTTGGGCCTTTCCCTCCCGTTTTCCTCCTGGTGTCTAGAATAGATTTGTCTCGATGATTCTGTCTGAGTACTTTCTAGGTACATGACCAAGCCAATTCCAACGTCTCCCAGTGATAATTGTGGTCCTGTCCATCTTGCTGGCACCTGTTTATAAGATCTAAGGCGCGTTGAGCAGTGAGTGCTAGCGAGCGCTCGCCAAATTTGTGTTGCGGGTAAAGGGGAATTTTGGCAAGCACTTGTTCTGCTCAACACGCGTCCGGAGAACCTTTGTTACTGTCCAATACGCCAAAGGACTCGCGGGAAGTATAAGTAAGTAAGCAAGTAAGCACCCAATAGTAAATAATTTTTTATGGAAACGATGATAAATGAATGCGAACATGATTATTTCTTTATATAATTTAACACCAACGTATTATCAATATGCAGACTTTATTTTGTTAATGAACCAACTTCATTTACATGTAGCATGAGTGGCATGTCTTTCCTTGAAGTCGATTATATCAACCATATTTAAAAAATGAAGTGCTCTATAAAAAAAATATCTGAAATATATGTTTTGTGTACAATGAATAAAACAGGCAGAGGAATTAAAAGAAAATGACGAGAAACAATGAAAATGTACATATATTTGTCTTAGTATTTCCTTATTTGATTATTCATGTACCATTACACTAATTTAAAAGTCATGAAGTTTTACAGCAAAACGTTAAAAACAAGAGTAAATGCTGATAGACATTGAGAAGAAATCATTAAAATTTACTTATATTTCACATGTATTTTTCTCAGATCTAAGATTATATGAAAGAACTGTAGACATGGGGAGTTAAAAGCTGTAATAGAGTAAACAAAACGTATATATTTATATAAGTTCAGATGACATGTGTCACTAGTCCTATGATTTGATGAACTCAATGTATTAGACTAAAATGGAAACAGGAAGCTTTTAGGAATGAAGCGGAAGAATACATTTATATGTGAAGGATTGTGCAAACTACATTCACAAGCTATATATTTATAAACTGAAAATTTTCAGCTTTCCCAAAGCGTTATAGAAATTTGAACATGCTGTAATGAAGGACAGTTTGAGTTGGATTTTAATGTCAAATTCACTTCACTTTTTTTTGTTATAAAAGATGAGTGAACAATCGGACAGCATTTGTCCAATCTGTGAATACGAATTTTCTACTCCGGACAAATTGCCCAAAATCCTGCCTTGTTTCCACACGATCTGTAGTCCCTGTATCGACAACATCATCGCCTCTACTCCACTCAATTCTGATCCCACAATCAAGTGTCCAATCTGCAGACATGGCGCCAGCGTTCCCAAAAACGGAGTCCAAGGTTTTTTCGACAATTTTTTAAGATGCGCTCCACAGAATTCGAAAGAGAAAACGTGTGATATATGCGGCGCGGGAGAAAATTACCAGCTTGATTACTGTAAGGAGTGCAATAGTTTACTCTGTGACTCCTGTCAGAAGAATCATCATCATCAAAAAAAGTCAAAAGACGAAAAATCTGATGAAGAGGAGGATGAAAGTGAAGATAAATGTCCAAGCGATTCCAGTTTCTTTCGAGATAATTCTGTCAAAACAACGAATCTCGGAAATCATGGCAAGACATTCAAATGGAATAATTTAGAGAGTATTCGAAAGATCATACCAGATGATAAGAATGAATGTTGGGCTCTGACGAAACAGCCTTATGTTACCCGATTTTCTCGAAGTGGGAAGGAGACGTCTCGAAAATGCATCGACAAAATCGATAACGTTCTTCAGGACATAGCTCGCATGAGCGACGGTACCCTTGTGCTTGCCTTTTCCAATGGAGAAATACTCCTATTGAACGGACAGGCTCTCAGATATGGTACAAATACCGGTAATGTTCCGACCGCATTGTATGCGTTCCAAGATGGCCGTCTGCTAATTGCAACTCGACCGCATTCCGGGAGCACTCGCCTGAACAACAGCGAGCTACTTATTACTGACCAGACTATGAAAAAAATCATACCTCTGGATGTAAATGTTGATATTCAGGAAGTGTCCTCCATCGCAGTCAACGAACAAAATGGACAAATAGCTCTTTGTGAAACATCGAAAAAGGTGTTGTTAATTTTGGACTCTGTAAGCTGTAAGAAATTGAAATTTCCAAGCGTCAAAAAATACAGGGGCATCAGTAATTTGTTAAAGGACAAGAACCTCAATTTACTTTCACTTTTATATTCACTTCAGTATTCCCTTTTTCAACCGCGGTCGGTCGAGAGTGACCAAAACAATGGTTTTTATGTTTTAGATGGAAATAACAGCATCCACGGCGTTGATGATGAAGCTAATCTTCGGTTTATTGTGCCGATAAGAACCAATGAAAATTTGAGCTGCTTCCATATGGATTCAAATGAAAATAATATCTGGTTTGGCTCTGAGTCGGGGCAAATTCTGGTTTTCAGAAGGGAACTGCACGCTTTTTTGGATGAGATGCAACATAATTCTGGTTTTGAGACTCCTGATGAATCAGACGACTCCGACAATCAGGAGTCGGTCTCGGTGCTAGGTGGATCGGGATCACAAAGACTAAGGAGTTCGGAATCGATGGAACTGTCAGAAAACGGTGATTTCATCGGATTACGATTTAATTTTTCGTCATATGAATCATCTCAAATTCAAAGCAGAAATTATACCACCGATCAAGATTCGGTGATTCATTGAAATTTACCGCGTCCTATATTTGACAACTGAATGGAGGTGGTGAGTGCGTAGTGCTCAACACTTCCCTTTCGATGTAATTTTTTCTTAATTTCACTTCAATTTTTTATAAGCTCCCAAAAATGTGAAAAGGGGGGGGGGTGGGGGGTTTAGCCAACTCCTTTAAAATTCGTTCATTTTTATGTAAATTTACGAAAAATGTTTGCTGTAATAAAAGGGGGGGGGGGGGTATGAACAAAATAGTTTTACTTTTTGTGTAATACCCCCGAACAAAACTCCAATCTACAAATTTAATCAAACAAGGGGATTCGGATTTTTTTTTGTAAACAGTAAAACGAGACAGGCAGACCACGCTCTGTTACATCATGTTTTTTTTTTTTTATTTTTTTAATTTTAATGTGTAATATAAGGACGATGTAAAATATTGTATAAATATATCACAATTTGTATATAATATAAATTAATTGTGTTTAAATTCACTGATTGGTCATTTAGATAACTCGATAATGTGCTTGTACAACCCATTCACGATCACTACCGATAGGCCACCTAACACAGTTATATAGTATGATCACCTTTTGTTAACAATTGCACATAATATAACCCCCTCTTTGGGTCTCAATTGCTAAATAAATATATACTTAGTACTGCTTGCTTTTTTTTTTTAATTTAAAAATGTTAATGTCATGACATAACAAGAGGGAAGGAAACGATGGTGCGTGAATAGTCATGACATAACAAGAGGAAAGGGTATAATGGAAACCAAAAAAGAAAAACATCCGCACGCACGCACGCGCACACACACGAACAAAACTATCTTATTCTCGCATAAACAATCATAACTCCTTCTTGGTGGACACAATTATTTTTCCCTTGAATTCCTTTATTCAACAACAAAATCATTTTTTTTTAATTCAACCCGCTCAAATCCATTCAAATATGGTACAACTGTACACAGACACTAGTTAGTCCAACAACATAATATTATCCAAACTACAGGAAAATCATTCGAGAGGAGCTGAGAAATGGCCCTTAAAATAACTCCTACCATGCAAAATCCACTTTCACTTGGAAATATATATAAACATTGTCCTTTGTACACCCTTTATATTACGCCATTAAAAATAAATTTTTGTGATCGGCTTCGGCCGATCACAGTTGTGTCCATATGAGGCATCCGGCAAATTTTACTATTTGCGCACGCATTGCGCCTTGCACTACTTTATTTTCTTTGCAATGGCAGCCTCATTTAAATCTTTAATTACACGTAGAATACTAAATAAACGTTACTCCTATTCGTATGCATTGAAATTAAAACATTTATACAGTTACATACAAACTGATTCTAATCACGTTTGTCTTCACATATGCGTAAGAATATTTATCGGAAGTACAATTCGCCTACTAAAAGTAAAGCATATTCATGCCATTTTCGTTCGGAGTAAAGTGAAGTCGTACCCAAACTGACTCGTACCCAAACAGACTCATACTCCATTTGTCCGGGGATAAACATGATATTTGGATTGTAAATAAAAAGATAAGCTGTTAAAGTTAGGTTTTGGATTAATTACAATTTAGAAGTTACAAGATACGGTAATTGAATGTAGTATTTTGGTTATCTTTAAACAAAGTTTAATACCATCTCCTTTAAGTTTGCCAAATAGTTTCCTATATTAACATTTGATAGACAATTTTCGTTTACATGCAATCTTATCTTTTTTTCAAAAAATGTTAATTATATTGGAAATCAACAAAACATGTAGCGGAATGCTTTCGCATTACATAACAAAGCTGACCAAAGATAATAGCCAACATGCCGATCATTCCTTTAAAAGGAATACTTGTTTGACTTCTTTCCCGATTGTATTTTTTTTTTTAACTTTTTCTTCCCATCCAAACCCTAAAAGGAACCAAATTCGCCCTTTCAGCACCCCTGGGAATTTTTGGAAAAAAAAATACATTCATTTTTTGAATGGAAATACTTGCATGTCAATGAGCACGGGCTAAAAATAGTGTTAGGTGACCGGGTGGTTCATGTGGGAATACAAGTAGTGAACATCACAGAAAAAAAAAACCCACAGGTAACGTGATTTCTTCTGCAGTGGTTGATGCCTTCATAACCCGTTTGAACACCAAAAACAATTAACATATAACTGTCTATAGTCAATTCTTCCATCTCTTAATCATTCAATATTCATAAAAAGTGAGCAAGAGTACGTAAGTCATCATTATTGTCGATTAGCAAGTTACACAGACGGAAGAGCCATTTCTTCCATATATGTGAAGGTTACCATCATGGTTAATTCAACAACCCGGCTGTCTTAGGTTGTCTGTGGAGTTCTCGCCCTCAATGTATCTTAAGTTACGATCGACCAAGAAATAATCCACGTAATAGTACTTACAGAACATAAATAAATGGTGTAACAATATTTGCTTTATATGATTTTGAATTAAAGATGACATTCAGTTACATAAATAATACATTTAAAAGCAGTTTTAAAGGGTTGCGTACATGTATATTCATAGATAGGTTGTTTTTAAACTGGTTAGAACTGGATCTTGTAGGTCTTGTCAGTTTCTCTATGAATCCCAATCGATTTTCTAAAAAAAAAAAATGCACTGTATATTGTAAATATTTTTTTTTCAAGTTCAAAATTCAACATGCAATTAATTTTCACACAACAATTTTATTTAGCATTCTCTACCGAGCATTAAACGATCAAGCGTCTATGAAACCATGACTATTGTATAAAGGATTTAAAGCCTAGCGAGAGTTGTTTCTCCTATCAAGAGGGTCGTTGCACCTAAAAAAAAACAAAAAAAAAACAAAAAACCGATGTTTTGTTGCTGATTAGTAAGGCATTTTGATATCGTGTACCTTCAATCTTCTCTTAAAATATTTTCTTTAATTATTTAATGAGTGTAAATCTTTTGACAGCATAAAAATGGTCAATTGATGTGATAAAACTACCCACTGATTTAAAGATGACCAATTGTACTGATTTACTAGTAATAGGTTGTACACTATTTTAAAACGGGTTCCTCGGGTAGACGGAAATTAAAAAATTGGACGTCAAGAGATACCTCTGCTCTCGGGAAGATATTATGGGTCACCTCTGTCTGAAAATCCTGCATCATATATTAATCCTACTCATATATTTATATTTTACAATGCCAAATAAACTATATTCGGTAAAATAATTATGGGAAACTTACATCTTTAAGGAGCGTAGTTTAAGAACGACATTTTGTGGCGGAAGGTTTTTAAGGAGAAAATGAAAAATTTTCTTATTTTCTTATTTATTTTTAGTTATTTTTATTTATTTTAAATAGAATAAGTTTGTATTTGATGCCATGGTTCATTCCTATAAAATATTATTGAGGAAAAAGCGATATATCTTTAAGTTGCACTTTCAGAGCAGAAAGATCATTTTAAATGAACCATAGCGCAAAGCATATACATGTAGAATCTCAAAATTTGTTTTGAATTTTTAATTCATTAAGATGTGCGTGTAGATAGAAAAATATACTTACAAAAAAACTTAAAGCTTTTGATCGCATGACCAACCTCCTACATACATGTACATGTATCATTATAACGTTTGGTTGCTTTTGCTTAAAGTAGTATGGGATTCCTGTCGATATTAACGTGAATAAAAGTTCATTATAATGAAAAAAAAAACTGTCACCAATTTAGAATTTTCAAATTTTACAACATTTAACCCAAAAATATGTTTAAAAAGTTTTGGAAGGGTAAAAAATATAAAAGCTCCAGTGGAATTCGAACTCGTGACTTACGGATTAACAGTTTACGTTCTAACCCAGTGTGCTACACTATTAGGTAACACTGTTGGGGAATATTTACATTTTCAACTGTCTTTGCCTGTGATAACAAATACGAATCAATTTTGAACTCTAAAACCCAATAACTTCATAAAACATGAGTGACACAAAATGGGCGTGTCTTATAGCATAACCGAAAAACAAGAGGCCCAGGGGCCACATCGCTCACCTGAGCAACAATAGCCTTATATCTGATCAAATTAGCATTACAGTATCAAAATCAAAATATCTTGACAACTAAGTACAGTAGATCTTGCTCAAAAAATTTAAAACATCTGCCGATTTTTATCCACATATATTTATGGTAAATACATAGCCCTTTTTGTTGTTGTACCTGTAAGAAGATTTTTCTCTATTCCTATATAACCCCCCCCCCCAACTTTGTGGCCCCACTTTTCTCTAGGGAATCATGGTTTGATCAAACTTTAATCTGCACAACCCGTGCTTTCACACAAGTTACTACTTTTTGGACTGAAAACTTTCCAAGAATATTTTCTTTAAAGATTTTCTCTATATATTCCTATGTAAAAATTCATCACCCCATTGTGGCCCCGCCCTACCCCCGGGGACCATGATGTAAACAAACTTGAATCTACACTATCTGAGAATGCCTCCACAAAAGTTTGAGCTTTTCTGGCCTAATAAGTTTTAAAGAGAAGATTTTTAAAAAATTATACAAACTTGAATCAACACTATCTGAGGATGCTTCCGCTCAAATTGGAGCTTTTCTGGCCTAATAGTTTTTAAGAAGAAGATTTTTAAAGATTTTCTCTATTTATTCCTATTTAAAAATTCATTTTCCATTGTGGCCCCACCCTACCCCCGGGGACCATGTTTTAATCAAACTTGAATCTACACTATCTGAGGATGCTTCCACTCCAATTTGAGCTTTTCTGGTCTAATAGTTTTTGAGAAGAAGATTTTCAAAGATTTTCTCTATATATTCCTATGTAAAAATTCATCCCCCAATTGTGGCCCCGCCCTACCCCGGGGACCATGATTTAAACAAACTTGAATCTACACTATCTGATGATGCTTCCACTCCAATTTGAGCTTTTCTGGCCCAATAGTTTTTTAGAAGAAGATTTTTAAAGATTTTCTCTATATATTCCTATGTAAAAATTTATCCCCCATTGTGGCTCCACCCCACCCCCGGGGACCATGATTTGAACAAACTTGAATCTACACTATCTGAGGATGCTTCCACTCCAATTTGAGCTTTTCTGGTCTAATAGTTTTTGAGAAGAATATTTTAAAGATTTTCTCTATATATTCCTTTGTAAAAATTCATCCCCCATTGTGGCCCCACCCTACCCCCGGGGACCATGATTTGAACAAACTTGAATCTACACTACCTGAGGATGCTTCCATACAAGTTACTGAATTTCTGGCCTAATAGTTTTTGAGAAGAAGATTTTTGAAAAAATACCTACAAATTTTAAATAATTCTAAATTATCTCCCCTTTAAAGAGGGTGTGGTCCTTCGTTTGAACAAACTTTAATCCCCTTTACCCAGTGATGCTTTGTGCCAAGTTTGGTTGAAATCTGCCCAGTGGTTCTGGAGAAGAAGATGAAAATGTGAAAAGTTTACAACGCCAACGCCGACGCCAACTCCAACGCCAACGACGACAGACAACGGACAAATTTTGATCAGAAAAGCTCACTTGAGCTTTCAGCTCAGGTGAGCTAAAAAGGTATTGGCTGCGCCGCGTAGTAATACATAGCATGTGCTTCATAAAAAACAGTTTTTATAAAATAGTGTTGTTTTAAAGTGTACAAATTGGAAATAATATAAATGTAAGTAATAAGGAATTATTCTTTGAATATTATGAGGTGATAATTCGGTCGGAGCGTGGTCAAATCTATCATAAAGCTCTTCGGGCTTAATTGGATTTGACCACGCCCCGACCGAAATTATCACCTCATAATACTCAAAGAATGATTCCTTATTCCTAAAAAAAACTTTAAAAATCATACTTAGTTTTGTTGTTTATTTCAATAGGAAGTACGTCACAACATGGAAGTGTCCAATACCACCTTAATATTTTTAAAAAATCCATAATTAGGTTCCAAATGAAAAAAGAAGAAAATTACAGATAAAATGTTTAGAAATTTGCCATAAAACGCTATGATTGTTTTGTAAATATTTGTTGGTGTATTTTTATTACAATAGGATCGGGCACAAGTTCTAGAACTTACAACCAGAAATGGTTGGCTCTCTGTCATTTCTTTGGGGTTTGGTAGATCCACATTCAATAAGCATTTATTATTTTATTTTTTTTATCGAAAAATTTATAAAAAGGTAGGGACATGCGCCCCCACCCATGGGAAATAAAAATTTATTAAATTATCGCAAATATGCCTCGGACTCGCACCCCCCCCCCCCTCGCGCAAACACAATTATCCTTCGGACCCCCCCCCCCCCCCTTGGAAAAAAAATCGGCGCATGAGGATCATTGGCAATATTCGTTATAATTTTGAGCCAATAATCATTTTCACTGATTACTTTAGAGACCTGTATGTACATGTATAGAGTATCAATTTAACTTCCTCCCGTTTTATAACATTGGTGAAGATACTTTGACCTAATTAAACCAGACTTTGGCAATCCGCCTGTTTCTGTCCTGGTACGTACCGGTAGTGGAACAGTTCCGGGAAAGTTGTATGTATAAGTTACACTGTAATTAAGGATTAATTAAAGCGTCAGTTCATTGCAACACAAACATTTTAAAAAGTGTATACACGGAAATGCAATGACCATGAATTCATGTATTACTCGGGGTGGGGAATTTCAACATCAAGATTTATTATTTTTTTCAAAAGCATGGATTTTATCAACCAGACGACTTAAAAACAATTATTAATTGAATTGTTTTTTCTATAAATAGCTATGACGAAATGTGTATACCAGGTCACTCAAATGAACAAGTTGTTGGTACCCTGATCCCTTTATGAGGATATGGAATCCATGCAATAAAGAATACAAGTTTTTGTTGTTGTTTTTTTTTTTTCAAATTATAGACTTGGTGGACTCCTTATAAGACCTCGTTATTGGTCAATAGTCAACGTTTCAGCAAACGTAAATCGTATGCATCATATACCAGAATACATGTGTAGCATTACATATTTAAGCATAGAAGTTTGTTTAAATTCTTGATTTTTTTCTTTTTTAAAGAACTTTTTTTTGCCCCGGCCTGGAACCCTATTATTTGTTTAATTAATAATCTAAATATTTTTTTCCTCATTAACAAAATAAAATAAAAAATAAATCTGCATTATAAGAGAGACCTTCCTGTAAATGTTACATTTATTGCAATATATATTGCATTTAAAAATATTGTATATCTGCGCAGTAGTTATTAATTCTTTTTTAATAGAATTAATTGTCTCATCTTTCAAAAATATGGCTACTTTGGTAAAAAAAAAAAAGTTTGGTTAAAGAACAATGTTTACTTGTAGTCTAATTTGGCCTTTGTTTTTGTGATTTAAAAGTACAAACTAGTATATTCACCATTTGACAAACATGTTTATCTGCAAATAGTGAATATTGCGCATTACTATTAGAAGTGGAATTATAAGATACAAACAGAGAGTTACTATGTGTTTAGTGTTATAAAAAAAAGCAAAAAAAAAAAAAAAAAAAAGATCTTAATTTTATTATTCATAAGAACCATTTTTGATAAAATCATGATTTTTTTTTTTTTAATTATACATTTATTGCATGGTTGTGAACTTGTGAGGGAAATATGAAGACTTAATCCCCCATAAAAAATCATATTTCCCGAGGGCAACGCCCGAAAGGAATATAATTTTTATGGGAGATCAAATCTTCATATTTCCCGAACGTTCATGCAATAAATTGTTTATTACACCGAACGACAGGTGATAATTTATATTACATAGGTTTCTAATCGTTTTTTTTGTTTGTTTGTTTTTTGTTTTTGTTTAATTCTAGTAAACCAATAACGTAGTTAATGTTTACCGGTTTCTTTCTATGACAGTTTTCTGATATAAAAAGGTTTTAAAACGATTTTAAATAGACAAATGTAATTACATTGTATGCTCATCTTCGGGATTTTTCATAAGCATGGAATGAAAATTCGAGGGGATGGGATACGATGAAAAATATGAAAAATATGACGATGACAGAGAAATATGAAGTTTTATTGCCCTGGCACGTGATTGTCTAGAACCAATCAGATGTCGCGTTATATAGAATAATCATATTGAAGCATAACAAGCTAATCTTTTAAAAAGATTGGTGAGCTAGCGCTATAGCCATTATATAAAACAAAAGTAGATTTCTAAACCATTGGTTTAATTTTCTGAATCGATTTATTATTAATAGGAAGGCACAGTGGTACACTAGAATTGTATTGGGATGGAGAGGGAGGGGGTCTCCATGTTCAGAATGGCGAATCTAGAGTTGGCTTCACATCAGTAATGAGCTAGTCCATTAACTGCGCATAAATCATGCATTCTGTATTCATTGTTATTTCAATTTTGACGTGAAAAATAAGAGACAAGTAGAACCAATGGTACTCAAGATTCAGATCTTCTCGGGACTTTCCGGCAAGCTCGGAAAACATATCCGATGTTATTTTACGAGCTTGAAGGTAGTTAAGAAAACAAACTATTAATTATAATTTTAGAAATAACTTGGCATATAAATCCTAAACTACTGTTGTAGACGATAAAACAAAATTGACATAGTTTATCTACAGTAGATTTCCCAGAATGCCCTACCGTGAGGTTGAGCATGCGCATTCCAGTAAAAAGGACTAACGTAGTTGCTAGCGCTCGAGAGCGCTAGCAATAAAATAGATATATCAATTCGCCGTGATATCAAAGCCTCCATAAAAGGCACCAATACATCAAATTGTGAAATGCTAGACACGTGCAATTAAAGACGGTTATAGTTTAGGCTATCTTTAAAAAAATGTTTGTTTGGAATTGCCGCCTGGAGGTTTCTAGACCCAGAAGGGGGAGGATTTTTTTTTAACTTGAAGATTAATTAACTGATTAAAAATTGGTAAAAAAAAAATAGAAATCTCCATATAAAAAAAAGTTCTATATTTTTTGCTTATAAAATTTTATTAGCGTAAGGTATTTCAATTAGGCGGGAGGCAATTCCAAACAAACAATAATTTTATTTTGGCCTGAGCTAACTGTCATATGATGTTCAATGCTTTCCTAATATCAACAAGAGCAAGATGGATTTTTTTGTTTTTGTTTTTGTTTATTTATAAAAGCTCACTTGAGCTGAAAGAGGTAAACTATTTTTATCATATTTTTGTCCGGCGTCCGTCTGACTGTAAACTTTTCACTTTTTTTACTTCTTTTAAACCAAAGTTGGCACAA
This sequence comes from Magallana ariakensis, assembly GCA_020458035.1. Lineage (NCBI taxonomy): Eukaryota > Metazoa > Mollusca > Bivalvia > Ostreida > Ostreidae > Magallana > Magallana ariakensis. The sequence continues at coordinate 35,961,136 of CM035815.1, forward strand.
AGCATCCCTAGGTAAAGAAAGTTTGTTAAAATGAAGAGTAACGCCCTATTTCAAGTGGAGATAATTTAGAATTATTGAAAAATTGTTAACATTTAAAAATCTTCCTCCTAAAAACAAATTGGTCCGAAAAGCTGAAACTTGTGTGGAAGCATCCACAGGTAGGGTAGATTCTAGTTTTTACATAGAAATATATATGATAGAAAAAAATCTTTAAAAATCTTCTCAAAAACCAATTGGACAAAAAAGCTTGAACTTGTGTAGAAGCATGCAGGGTCCTCAATTGTACAAAACTATTCATTTTCTTCAGGTTTAGTTTCAAACTCATCTTCAGGTAGGGTAGATTTTAAATTTATTTCAATCATGATCCCCAGGGGTAGGGTGGGGGCACATGGGGGTTGGGGACGGGGTAATTTTACATAGGAAATTTTTTTACATTATTCTCAAAAACCTGAAATGTTATGATACATGTTTTTACTTACATGCAAGCATCTTAACATATTGTTGGTTCTCAAAAATAGGTAAATAAACTTAAACCCCGGGCAACTTTTAGTGCGCAGTACATATACACTTTTTTGTACGGATGGAACTGTAGCTTTATGGTCTGTCAACCCAAATTTCTGGTAGAGCTTAAGTTCTGCAGCTATCCATAAAGCTTATTTATTACGGCTATTGTTACCCAGGTGAGCGATGTGGCCCATGGGAGTCCTGTTTTACTATTATTACTTCCACAGAGAACAAATGGTCTGATGTTTTACAATTTTAATCATAAACTTAATTCTTTACATCTATGGTAAGTTCATGGTTATAATGGGTTCATGTTGTATTTATCACTACATGGTTGTGGTCAAGATGTATTTTTTTATGTTATGTTATGTCTCCAAGGGAATAAATATCATATTCCGCCCCGTTGAAAGTCTTGTGATTTTTCATTCCATTGGAATGAATTATACTGCATGCCTTATAAAGCGCAATATGCCTTTCACATTTTATGAAAGAAATTACTGGTAACATACACATTGTATCACTTTGTAACTACAAAATTAGGCCCCAATTTCATCTTCCAACCACCCATAATAACACCTCTTTAGAATTCTTTAAAAAGATATTTATTGAAACATGAAGTCCTGTTCAGCACTTGCATGAATCTGAAAATCTCCAACAATGGCGTCAGGACTCAGCTGCACTTGCACCGATTCTTCCACAGTATCAGCGGTTATCATGCAGGGCTTCAAATATTCCACCGCTGTGTCCGATTCCTGTGTTTTCCCCGCCTCTTCTGTGGATTGGGGAGTGTGGGAGTTTAGATGTTTCTTGAGATCCCTGTTGAACAGAAAGCCTTTCCCGCAGACATTGCAGTGGTGGGGCCGAGAATCTTGGTGAAGTCTCTGATGGGCTCTCATGTTGCTCTTGTCAGAAAATCCTTTATTGCAGTGAGCACATTTAAATGGCTTCTCCCCTGAAAAATTTTTAAAAATCAAAGTAAAAGTGAGAGTATTATGTCTTCTGTAAAGTGAAATTGAATATTTCCAAAATCTGTAATTGATATTGAATCTTCCCTAAATCTCATTATCTGTAATTGATAATTTAAACAAGAGGCCCATGGGCCACATCACTCACCTGAGCAACAAGACATAATAAAATCAGCTTCATGGAGTCATATACAAAATATCTAAACAATGTCGTATAATAGATCATGCATAAAAAAAATTCCCCTGCATATTCTTATGTTTATCATCGAGACCCTTTGTAACAGGATGATTTTATAGTCATATCACATATTGAGCATTGCAGTTCTCGAGATATTAAACAACTGTTTATATATGGATTATAAACCTACATCAAACTTTGAACCCCTTGTGAGGTCCAAGAATTGTCCAAGGGGCCTGAGTCTAAACAATTTCAAAGAATCAACAATATGTCAAAATGCCTGCATATAAGTAAAACCATACATAATAACATTTGAGTTTTTGTGAATAATTTAAATGTTTTCCTTTGTAAAATTGGAGCCCCCCCTTCCCATGTGGCCAACTCTACTCCTAAAGATTATGATTTTGACAAATTTTAATCTTCACTATTGGAACTGACTAAAGTTATGGCTTTTCTAGGCAAATTGTGTTTTAGATGATCTTTAAAGATTTACTCTATATATTCCTATGTAAAATTGACACTCCCCCAAATTATGGCCCCACCCTACCCCTAGGATCATAATTTGAACAAACTAGAATCTTCCCTACCAAGTTTCAGCTTTTCTGGGCAATCGGCTTCTGAGAAGAAGAGTTTTCAATATTTACTCTATATATTCCTATGTAAAAATTCCACCCCACATTGTGGCCCTATCCTACCCTTGGGGATCATGATTTGAACAAACTTGAATCTACATTACCTGAGGATGCTTCCACACAAGTTTCAGCTTTTCTGGCTGATCAGTTTCAGAAAAGAAGATTTTTCAAGATTTACTCTATATTTCTATGTAAAAATTGACCCCTATTGTGGCCCCACCCTACCCCCTGGGATCATGATTTGAACAAATTTGAATCTACTTACCTGAGGATGCTTTCACTTTTTCAGTTTTTCTGGCCAAATGGTTTTTGAGAAGATTTTTTGAAAAATACCAACAAATGTTCAATGATTTTTAATTATCTCCCCTTGAAAGAGGGCATGGCCCTTCATTTTAACAAACTTGAATTTTTATTACCTAAGGATGCTTTGTGCCAAGTTTGGTTGAAATCGTCCAAGTGGTTCTTGAGAAGAATCCGAATGTAAAAAGTTTACACACAGACAGACAGATGGACAGACAGATGAATGACGGACAAAAAGTGATCAGAAAAGCTCACTTGAGCTTTCAGCTCAGGTGAGCTAAAAACTATTTTTACAATGTACAGTAAAACACGGTTATAGCGAACACGCATATAATGAATTGACGCTTATAGCGAAGTGAATTTCATTCCCTGTGACTTTATTACATTTTGTAAACAGATATAACGAATTACGCTTATAACGAAGTAAAGTTGCCTGTCCCTAGGACTTCGTTATAAGCGTGTTTTACTGTACTCATTTTTGAGTTTCACTCAATTCAAGAAATTTAGGCATTCTCTCTTTTTCACAATTACAAAAGATGGCCCTAAAATTTTTTTATGTACAACTTTGTGAAAAAAACAACAAACCTGTGTGTTTATTCATGTGAGACCTCAGGTCGCTTTTGTCCGAGAAGAGTTTCTGGCAAATTTCGCAAGTGTAAATCCTGAAGCCATAGCTTGCTATGTCCTCGTGTTTAAGGTGTTTGGCCACAAAATGGCTTCTCAGATAGTTTGGATGTTTGAAGGCTTTCCCACACTCCGAGCAGATATGGGCTGGGCTGTTGTTATGGTGTGTCAGTTTGTGGGTGTACAGGCCACTTCTCTGATTAAAGGACACCCCACAGGAATCACACATGTAGCTCCTCTTATTCAAGTGAATTTTCTCGTGTTCCTTCCTTATGCTGTTTGTGGAGAAATGCTGGGCGCAAAACTTGCACTTGTGAGGCTTTTGGCCCGAATGAGTTCGTTTGTGAGACAAAAGGGACTGTTTGTTCTGAAATGACTTTCCGCAGTCGTCGCAGAGAAACTGCTTTTCTTTGGAATGAGTCCACATGTGAGCATTCAGATTGCCCTTTTCAGTGAAACCCCGGCCACAAATCTTGCAGATATGTGGAAGTTGAGCCAGATGCTTCTTAGAATGTCTGGTCAGGTTTTCTTTGGTTTTGGCAACATAGTTGCAAAATCGACAAGGAAACATTCCGTTGTTGTCATGTTCCAACTTGTGGCGGTACAGGTTCATTGCCATTTTAAATGTTTGTCCGCATAACTCACAAGCAAGGTCGGTTTTATTGAACTTGGGTGCAGGTTTTACTGTTTCATCCAGTTCTGGTATTGTTTTGTCTTCTGCTGTTCTTGTAGCATTTGTTTTTGCTTGTGCATTTTCAGAATGAGTTTCAGTTTTTTGGACCAGATCATTCAAGTTTTCTTCTCCATTAGATGCATAAACTTCATCACCATTTTCTAAAACTGCAGCAGATATCCTAGTGTCTGGGTTCTTTGTGTGCAATTCCAAATGTTTTTCATAGTTTTCCTGACAAGAAAACTCTTGGGTGCAAACTTGACACTTAAAGTTTGCTTCATTTGATTCAGCTGTCGCTTTGCAATAGCTTTTCTTTTTATGAAATTGCAAATCGGTTTCAGACATAAATGCTTGTCCACAGTCTCTACAGTAGTGCACTAGTGACACCTGGTGAGAGGCTGCATGGGAAGACAACTCCTGCTCCGTCCGAAAATTAACGGAACATACATAACACTTAAACATCTTCAAACTGTTGTGACACTTCATATGTCTTTTCAGATTAGAATGTGAACTGAATTCTACCTGACAAAGACTACATGTTTTATCCATTATGGTCTCTCCACTTCCATTCCTTCTAGTTTTAGTTTCAGAAGTTATTTCAGACAGACTTTTAGGGCGTTTTGAAGAAGTGGCTCCATTCAGAGGACTTTTCTTCCCACTTTCATGAGTTTTTACGTGTGTCTGGAGGTCTGCTGTTTTATTACAAACTTTGTTACAGATCCTACACCTACATCTTTTCCCAGCATGGGAAACTACATGTCTCAGCAGAGTACTCCAATTCCTCAGGTTTTTATGACAGAAAACACACTGATGCCCCTTTACAGAAACATCCAAATCAGTTTCTTGACAGTTCTGGCTTGAATCTCCTTTTACAGTTTTACCTCCATTTTTCTCATTTGTTCTTTGTTTTCCTTCAATGTTTTCTTGATTCTTCTCTTTTCTTTTCCGTGCTGATCTTCTGAGCGATGGATTTTCAATGTCCAAGTCGGACTTTTCTGTACATGTTGAGTCATCAAATACCCCTCTACTACCATTTTTCGTCGTCTTTTTCTCTTTAGATTTTGGGCTTGACTCAGTGTTTTGAAGAACTTGTTCTAGACTCTCTGTAGATTTTTCGCATGCACTTTCACAAACAGGTGCTTTGTTTACGCATTCCTCATTCATGGGGTAACTTTCATCACCAGAGTTATCCTGGAAATCTTGTCCTTCATGCTCACTGGATTCAAATTCAGCCACATTCACCATGCTGTTGAACGAACCTTTGTACAAATCATTCTGCCACTCCTCAGAGTCCTGGTCTGAATTCTCTTTCAATAAATGCTCTATAAGAAGAAAATGAAAGATATAACTCGTTGATAAAATTTCTTTTTCATATTAAATATGATGGTTTTCATTGACATCTTTCATTAGGTCTTACCCCACCCAATTTTCAATAGGAAAGGGGGAACAACCCAATTTGTTTTTTATAAAAACATTTCTAACTCCTCTAGAGATGTCATGATTTTTCTAAATCTGAATGGAGAAAGGATTCCTCAACTGTTTTAAGGCTATACATGTAGGTTTTAAATTGCAGCTAGGTATATGCAGTCATAACATTTTAAAGCAATGTATGACAAATGATAAAAGATTATTTCTTACTTAATATAAAAAATTGGCAAATATCAAGTAAGATATATAAAATCAACTTCAAACATGTGAAATGGTTGGAACATAGTGAACGCCATTCTAATAAATAATATTTAAGCACTGAATTCATCATCTGTTAAAAAGGAAAACTACAAAATTTTTTAAATGTTCTGATTGAACGTATATACGTTTACAGTATAAATGTGATAAAAATTGACTACTGACATTTCATGCTCTGGTAATTTGAAATGTTTTTGATTAAAATGAATTCACGATTACCAGTATGATTTAATTTAAAATTACATTATGTACCAATATCAATGACAGCAACATTATTTTGCTTTCCACAATCATCAGATGCATCTACTTCAGCGGCAAATTCACCTACAATATAAGAACACAGTAAATCAGCATTTATCACAATGGTAGCTTCTTCAAAATATAATTATACATTTCTCCATTACCCCGTAATTTTCATTAACATAACACAATACTTGATGACTATTCTTCATGTGCATGTCTTTCTGAATTGCAATGACCACAAATTCAATAATACTCATGAAATTACGATATCTGCTCTTTTATCTTCTTTTAATTGTTAATTGTTAATTTATTGTTTAAATTAGAAAAAAATATTAAATGGAAATGATAATAGACTTGCATATTTCCTGAATTTTATTCTAATTTACAAGTAATAAAACATTTCTCCTACCAGAGCAGAACTTGACAAAATTAGTCAATGCACTCTTGTTCTTGGGTAGGAAATTCCTGCCAGCGCCGGCGCCACAGTGGTAGAGCTTCTGGTTTTTCCAGTCGAGGGACATGATCAGTGCAGCATGACCAGACATATCCAGCATCTCACACTGTAAAAATAATCAGATGTTACAGCATTTATACATATACCTCAGTTAGAATTTTCCCCAAATGAAGTTTAGGTAGAAAAATAGCTATATAGCTATTCATGTATGGGTAAAGTGTAAAATGTGCTTTCCAGAATATACTTCTCTAATTGACACAAATTTTGATTTCCAACACTGAAGGGATCCACAATTGTACGATGTTATATATACTTTGATAGCATTATGCATATTAGGCATATCATATAAAATAATATTTTAATATTAATTTAATATCATATTTTGATAGCATTGTGCATACATAAAACAATAGTTTAATATAATTAATAATGAATTTTACATTTAGTTTTATTGTAACATGGTATACCACAATTACATTGTTGAGATTGATTGTTAAGACAAAGTAATCAGATCTCTCTCTCTCTTTCTCTGAAAATTACCAGAGTGAGTATACAGGAACAGACTTCATCCATTTCTAGCTTTTATCTTCAGATCTGCAGTTTCTTTGGGTTTTGTTGATTGATCTAAACAATACAAATATATTATGGCCACTCTTCTGCACTCAACACTCAGTAATCGATCTGCATGCCAGGCTTAATGGTCTAAAAATAAAAGTGTCAAAGTTTATATATAATTCTACATCAGCTTATTGATATGCTACACAAATTAAGCCTGATCTAAATTACTTGGATAGGCACTATCTCTTGATTAAAGCTATATTGTTAAAATCAGCTTTTTGGAATTGCTTGAAAAAGCTATTTATATGCAGTTTTTCACACAAATATTACATATAATTATATACAAGTTTGTGACTACTCATATTTGTACTCTGGACTTAAAATTCTAAAAGTTACCCAAATCATGCAAAGATATAGGTTTAACCTGTAGAGCTTTTAAACAATACATTCCCATTGTATGGGTATAACTGTGAACCATCTTGTGTGCGTTGAGGCATGGTTTAGTATGATTGCTTCACATTGTACTGAATTATTATCAATCAATTGATTGAATGCTTGACCTTGTTTACCATAATTAGCCTCTTATGTTTATATTGCACTAAACAGCTGAAAGAGTGCAGGGATTATATGCTACAGATCAACTGTTTATATCCGCTAAAAAAAATATTTAAAATGGAGTGATAAAATAGTTAAATCAAGCTATTCTGAAAACTTAAAAGATCATTATTGCTGGTCTATAAATCAAAACATTGTGTTCTGTTGAGTCTGTTTACATCTTGCAAACGTGATCTAATGTACTCATTATGTACGACAGAGTAAATTTGGCTTAAATTAACTATTTGTTTCCTTTTTCAAATAGGCCCCTAATCTAAAATAAATAGATATATGGCAAAGCGTCGTGATTACCTAGAATAAATCACAACTGTTGATAATGATAGAAAAATACTATGATCCATGTATAAAGCATATGTCGACGTTCGGATGCTCCCGTCCTTTGTAGCTGGAGGAGTTCCGATAAAATATTTCAAAACATTCGCATGCGCAGTGAGGCACTTCAAACATGGCGGAAACTTGAAATGTGTTAAAAAGACGAAATGTACAACTGTGTTTACACGTAAATCGGAAACAAGAATATGAATAGGTCAAAGCAGTACGACGCAACCTTACCACTTAGTGTTGAAGACAGGTAATATTAAAGTGTGATTGCGACATTAACTGAGTTTGAATGCAAAAACCACATACAATGTATATTCATATTGATATTGAAATCAGCATCGATCATCCAGAGCTCTTTAGCTTATTCATATTTTCTGCAAACTTATTTGATGCCATTTTAATGAAGTATTATATATAATGTACCTTTCTGAAATGAAGTGTACATTTATTTAAGACTAATTTTCAAATTTGGTGTTTTGAATTGGTCTTGGGTTTACATATGTTTAAACATTTTTTCTTCCTTTAGCCTATATTCTCATAGCTAAGAGTATCTCATGTCAAACAAAAGTAATGAGCAGGTTGGGATCATTATCAATCGCTCAAATTGATTAATTATAAAAGCTCATTTGGAATATAATTAGTTCACGCATTATCACCAGTGTACTGTTTAGTCCGAAATATCTCATGTTTTCCTGGCTTTTTTAACAATTTTGATATTTTTCATGCCAGGAAAATGTCAGATTTACGGGCACCATTACGAAAACTGGAAAAGTGATACCAAAAGTTGTATATATACTTCATGTCTATTTATATAAAAAATGCATGAAGTGTTTCATTTTTTGTCCTCTGAATATATATCCCATTTAGGGTATTCCTGTCATTGCAAACCACAGTTTGGAGTACAAAAGCTCTAGCTAGCTGTGATAATGGAGAGAATCAATATGAATCACACATGGGTTACAGATGATGGGGGATTAATTCTCAAACTGGCAAAATATGGTTGATTAGTTCCAACCTGATTAAATCAGTCTAATGAAAATGAAACCCCTTCTCTAATCATTGATTATATATTTCAGAACTTTAATTATAACTGAACTCATAAATTTAAAGTTATGCTGGTTTTGCTTTGCCTTTCAAAAACAAATCTTTGGTAACATCTGTAAATTTGATCTCTCTGCATGTGAAAACTGCAAGATTCTTTGAGGTCTGGCAACTTTGTAAGTTGTTGTGAACATTTGAGTGAAACACCTGGGCATGCAGTAATGTATGGATTATGATGTTAATATACTTATATAAAGGACTATGGTGATTTTCAAATCAACAAGATTTTCTAATTGTTTAAAATAATCCTGTAGATGAAACCATTCCTTCTTTTATGCACAAATCTCAAAATATGAAGGGTAATTGAATTTTATTGGTTCTATGGTTGTACAATTTAAAATTTGCGCCTAATCTCAGACAAATTTGTATCAGTTTAATAATTCTTGAAGTGGCGGTACATGATTCTCACAGGCTTTATAGAGAAAAAAAAATGCAGAGCTCTAGGTTTGATAGGTTTGCTTAGTTTCCTTAAATGCTGGAAACTGAAAAGAGTTATGGACCTCGAGAATTCAATTGTCATGTTATTTGATTCGTGAATTATTCACTGTTAGTGTTACTGTCTTAAAGACTCGTTGGATATTTCATATTAAGATAAGGCTTCGTACTATTGTGCATATATATATATATATATATATATATATATATATATATATATATATATATATATATATATATATATATATATATATATATAAAATCAAATGCAACTTACCAGCATGTACGTGAAATATAAACTGCTATGTCCGTGTGACTGTGTCCCCTTTAGCACTCATGTATTGGTATTTTTTTCTGTTTTGTATGAAACCTTCAGGGTTGTCCTACACTGTTGTGTATTCCACTGTCTGTTGATGATATCATAGTCATTGGACATCTGGTATTCTAAATCCCAGTCTGGACAGTGTGAGGCAAACATTGTAAGAATTTTGGTAAAAAATGATTTTTTTTTTTTTAACATTTCATTATTCATGTTCATTATATATATACATCATTTTTGAACTTCATATAATCATATTGCAAGTAAACTTTAAACTTTTATAATTTTTCTACATAGAATCCAAGTTGTGAATACCAGATGGAAGAAAACTGTAGAGGTTTTAATTTAAATGAATATAGCTGCACTTTTGATTGCAAGAAGAGCAATTTTTGATATGCCATGACAAAATCTAAGTTGTCTCCCTTTCACTAAATTTATATACCAGTATGTACATACACATGTACAGTGTATATGCTTTAAATTATGGGGAAAATCGTTGAAAAAAAATTGTTGAAAAGAAAGATAATTTTTAATTGTGAGTATTTATGAAAACTTTACCGATGGGTTGGGCATGATGGTGAAGCTGAATAGTTTAATCTAAGATTAAATGGATGTTCATTTTAAAACCTGTGGTTACCTTTTGTATGTTACAATTTATTGAGGTCCATCATGCCTAGAGGCTTTCTTGGCTATATTATACTGGCCAACACCTGTGAATTCATAGTAATTATTGAACTGTGAGGATAATCCATTGACACTGTGTTCTATATTTATTCTGGACCATCCTGAATTTGTTAAGCTTTAAAGACTTGCATGTACTGCTCTCTATCTTCATTTCATGATTATGTAATTATGGGAACTGTCTTTAATTCTAGTCTTATACAAACATAATTCTGATAAAAAATGAATATTGTAATCCATTTTACTGTATACTAGTATATACAAATTATCACTGTTTTGTTAGATTATATTCAGTCTTTTTTTCTCTCCATTTTTCCCCAATATACATGTAATTACAGATGTCTGTTAAATCTTGCATTTTTTTTAATAAAAAAAAATTATGAAAATAATCGGATCTCTGAGAGATTTCATGACATATTCTTTAATCGATTTTGTAACTGTTAACACATTGCTTCTATTTTCCTTCTCTGAATGATTAAGTTCTGTTTTTTATATAACGTTTTATAATTACATGGGGTTTATTTGCACTGAAGGAGTGGTCATTGGTCAGTAGTTTTAATATGAATGTAAACCGACTCCTTGTATTGATCTGTTCAGCATCCTGCTGAGTTCTCGTTATTCTGACAGCAACCAGCCAAGGCAACCAGTACTACAGAATATAAATACATATTGTACATGTACATCTATATATACCAAGGCACATCTACATGTGTACCACTAACATATGAATGAGATAACTCACTAGGTCATTAGCTGGCGCTCTATAAGAGAGATAGGAGGGATTCTGCAGCTCTAGGGGGGCTTACCCAATCAAGTGATGCGGCAGGCATTGGCAACTGGCTATTTATAATCTTTTGGCAGATAGACTGGAAAGAGGAGGGTGTTAAAAATCTGTATGTGCGTATGTATGTGAGTTTCAAACAGCACTTCCTGTGAAAATTAGAAGTCGTTAAGGATCCTTTTCCTCTTAAGTGTTACATTGTCGAGAAAAAAAATCAGTGTACACGTGTTTATGATTGGGAGAGATTGTGATCCGTGATGAAGATTAAGATAATTCTGGGAATTACGTAGAAAACAAAGGAATATTTGTGGACGTGAAGGTTTGTATATAGTGTGATGGACACTCCTAAGTTCTGTATGAATATGTTCTTTGGCTTTCGGCTGTAAATTATATGATGGTGATTTTGTTTACTGTATCTGGGTCAGGATGCCAGTCTGCATCTTTTCCCTGACCTTTCTTTCTTTGTGAAACAGTCCCTCTAATCTATTGCCATCTCCATACCCCCTCCAATTATCTTGATAATGGCGTAATTGAGTTTTTGTGTGAAAACCCAGCAAAACCAAAACTCCTGTGGGAATTTGGAGCTTGGTCCTAGTTTAGGGAAGTTGACAGGAGAGAACATTAAATTCACATGGGTGACAGCTAGGGTCTAGTTTTTCTTTTGTTTCTGATTTTGTTATTGTGTACATGGAATATTGACTGAGAATGGGTATCAAGTAGGGAACGACTTGGCGTGTGGCTCTGTTTTTGATGTGCTTGATTGAGATCAGTACTCCACAATAGATGTAAGGCGATACTGTCTGGAGATAATGTCAATTTGGCAATATGAAGGCCTCGTGTGCCATGACCAGATCCCTCTATATTCAGTTGTCGTCATGTGTCGCTAGCAGATTTAAGCACATAGCTTTGTCTCGGACCGAAATTGATTGAAGATTGCTAGTCTTCTGTAGGTCTTTGGGAATGGCCGTTCCAAAATAAGTTTTTTATCGGTGAAATAAACATCTGAAGTTAAACGGTGTCAATGACATCCTGAAATATCTGATTACTTGAAGAACTGGTGTGAAAACAATTAGCAGCTTCTCTATACCTACAGTTGTAATAATTAATTATTAGTAGTTCATGACAGATGGCACAATCAGAAAAGAGAGGACATTTTATACAAGAGGCAGAAAGATAAAGAGTTTGGGGGGAAAAAAATCAATCATTTTGTGATGTTTGATGAAGAATGATGTAATGATGTAATATTTTCTCAGGGATGGACAAAGCAGGAAATATTGTAGTATGCAGCTGTAGCTAGTGACTGATGGCAACTTCCTATACAAGGTCAAGGGCACTTCATTAAAATCTTGTGTTGGGTACATGTAGTGGTCTTCTTTAGACTTTTGATTTACTCCCAAGGAGTATGAAAAGAAAAGAGCCATAGGAAAAGTGTTAGTGGCTGTTTTAAAGGAATTGTGAATTTCTGTGAAATGGAGAGGTTTTTATCTGATAAATTTGGATGTTATTTTTAACTTTAGGTGAGATTCCTGGTATGAGTCTTTCCTAAAACATGTGATTTTATGTGTGGGTGTCATGTGTTATGGAACAAAAGCCCAAATATTTCTTTAGCTGTTACTGTCTGAAATATTTTTCTGGAAGTCAATCAAGTCATGTCCACTAGTTTATGAGTTTTACTTGGATTGGTAGATTTTTCTAATTATAACTTTGATTGCCTTCAAAGAGTCATTGTTATCAAGTTACTTTAAAAATACTTGTATACTGTTAATTTCTGATGAATAAGAGGCAGGCTGAAATATGAAAGAGAATTTCTGCAATATCATGTCATTTATTTCTAGTTAATTAACCAAATCATGAAAGGCAATGATGGTAATGTGATTATTCTGCTTGGGAGAAAGCAGTAGAAATCTTATCTAAAACAAAAAGTTAAAAAAAAAGTTCCACAGCTTTTATTCTCTTTCTCTGATTTTTATCTTGCTACATCTGTTCTCGAGATTCGTAATTTATAGTCTCTCCAAGCTAAAGCACAAAATGAAAGTGTTTTCTTTTTCTTTTCCGAGTTTAGCTTGAACACAGATAAGTTACAGATGGATCTGACCGCTGGGCCATACCTAGAGTATCCTGATGGGACTGTGCCAAGTAAGTCTTTGTGATCCTCCCCATCACCCTCCTTCTCTGCTCCTCCCCTTTCTGAAAGAAATGTACATTGTACAAGAAAAAATTGAGTGTAAATAGGGGAGGAGAATAGCTATGAATATAACCATATTGAATCAAGGTTAATTTCGTGATGCTTTTGGGAGAAGAATTTATTAATTTGATATGTTGTATTAAAGCAGATTTTGATATTCTTGGACTTTGCACATTAAAATATACTGTAAACGTATTATATTTGGCGTGTACCATATTTGGTGGAAATAAGTTAGAATAGAATACAAATAGAATAATAGAATACACAGCCAAATGTAATACGTTTACAGTAATTTCTCCTAGACAATACTTGAATAATTGCTATAATATGAACATGTGTGAATGCATTTTATTTTAGTGGTGACGAAAATGAACACTGGTCGAATGTCACCTGTTCGGTCTCGCACCATGAAAGAATATGACTCGGTGAGATAACATTTGACATTGAACGAGATACATGTATTTCATTAGTATCAAGTTAATCTCTGTATAATTATGTAGGTTTATGAGTTTCTGTTATCATAATTATAACGTTAATATTCCAATAAAGAAAACATTTATGCAAAAATATAGAGAGAGGAGTGATAAAAACTTATAATTGGCAAGATGTAATTTCATCTTACCTGGTTCTATGAATATGTATGTCACTGAAGAATAGAAAGCTTATAGTGGGTCGATTTTGTGTGTATTGTACTGTTATGTAAATTTTCAAATGAATGCTGTTCATGCAACTGAGATATCTATCAAAGTTTACAAAAATATTTTGAAGCAAAAATAAAAAACAACAACAACCAAAAAACAGTAATGAGGCTGACCGATGAAAAGAGAACCTTTAGATAATTAGTTTAATGTCAGTCTTCTTTTTTCATTGCAGCAAATTACGGACTTGAAGAAGGAGAACTTTAATTTAAAGTTACGGATTTATTTCATGGAAGAGAGAATGCAGCAGAGATTAGGGGATGGAGATGATGTGTTCAAAATTGTAAGATGTACAACAAAATCCCTCTCAAACAAATTTTTAAAATCGAGACAGATGGTGGAGAGAAAACACTTGAATTTGTTAAAAACATTTATTTTATACAATACAATGTCCTTGACTGTACCTTTGATGAACACGAAATTTCCAAACCATCTTTCATATGATTTATGCTATTTATTTTTGAGAGGAAGAAAAATGATTTTAAAGTTATCATTTAGTCATTTACACCCTGTTCAAGTCCTCTTTAGTAAACTTCTTATTTCAGGATCCTCTTTCCTGATTTGAGTTCATAAAAAGGAGTTCAACTTCTTCCCTTTTCAATTTTTTTATCAGAAATTTAAAGAAATTTTCAGATCTTTTTAATTCATAGACAACAAAGTATTATCTCACAAAAATTATTGTATTAAGGGGTAGTATTTAGTGGTATATTTTTGTGTTTTTATCTTCAGAATATTGAATTAAAAGTGGAAGCAGAGACCTTGAAAAAAGAATTGAAAGAAAAACAAGAGTTACTGAAAAAGGCATCGTAAGTATTTCCAGACATGTATTACAGTGTATATGCAACTATATATAATAGTAATTAAAATGTTGAAGGCAAATACTGGCCATGTCAACAAAATAGTAAAAAACATGATGAAAAATATGATTTAGGTACCAGTTGACAGTTTAATATAGAGTAATATGTTCAGATGAAAATTGGAAAGGAAAAGTACCATATTTCGGTATATCATGTTCAGGTGAAATATTGTTCCACCAGAGTAAACTGGCAGCTTCTTTTGTTCTTTTCCAGGGAAGCGATAGAAGCCCTGGCCGCCAAGCGAGAGGAAGACCTGCAAGAAATCCGAGAGGAGTTGGAGCTGGAAATGTCGAACACCAGGGCCAGACTGGAGGAAGAGGTGGAGTGTAAAAAGAAGGTAGGGGACCATTTAATGGCCGGTTTATGGAGTTCCATAATGGAGCATTAATGTTTTAATATTGATTATTTTCCCACAGTTTCATGCAATCAAATTTGATGTTATAATATGAGATGGAGATTTTTTTTTATTTGAATCTTTATAGCGCATGATTTTTTATGGAGTTTTGCAGTTAATTGAATTTGGACTATTATAAGAATAAATAAAAAAATCTGATATCAAAGTCAATGAACATGAAAGTTTCATTCAGTTATTGATTTGATTTTGTAATGCTAACTTTGTTCTAGGAGGTAGAAGCATCCCAGAAGTCTCTGCAAGAGGCCACTCACCAGCTGACCGATCTGGAGAACAGGAATGAACAACTGGTGATGGAAATCCGGCATTTGGAGCAATCCAAGGAAATCCAGCTTCAGGTTGGTTTTTCAAAGCATATTGTTCTAGGGTGTCTTTATTTGTCATTAATAGCCATTTAGAAGTAAACAGTTATATATCAAAATAATCTAGAAAGGGAAAAAAGTGCATTCAAAATTGCTGATTTGTAAAAGAAGTATATGTTATAATTGGAAAAATGCTGCTTTTTATCAATTATGAAATTGGGGTATCTGTAATGGGTATTCATTTCTGTTTTATAATTGTCTTCTTTAATTTTCATTTTCAGTCATTGAAAGAGGATTTGGATGCTCAAAAAAGGTAAGCTCATTTAAAGATTACCACATTACTTCTATCTTTCACTAATTACTATACAGGTAAATATTTGGTTTATTTTCAAATTAGGACTGGGCGAATTCCAATATCTAAAATTATCTCTCTATAAACACAACTGTATCTGGGCAAATTCAAGACAGGGCGAAACTGTTTGCAAGTGTAGAAGGGTGAAAATTACACGGGGTGAAAATAACAGTAGTTAGAATGTAAAGATAAAATGACAATGGTTTGCAATTCACAGCGAATCGGGAATTTTTACTGTGGTTTTTTCTTTGGTAGGGAACTAACAGCTCAGATAGCAGAGAACCAGCAAAACCTGGGAGAGATGGACCATCTCCTGAAGATGAAGGAAGACCTAGAGGAGAGGGTGGAATCCCTGGAAAAGGAACTCTCCCGAAAAGACAGGGATATGGAGGTTTGTTCGGAGGCTCTCTGTTGTGTAGTTTTGAAAACGATGTGTATGTTCTCGTAAAAAATGCATCATAATGAAGATAGACAGTTTTGACTGTTATAGAGTGCATGAAAACACTTTCCTCCAATTTTCGTGTCATTTTCATTGAAATTTGAAAATTCAAAAGACTTTTGTTTGATGTTAAGTTATTTTTGTTCAATGTTGTGCCATCAAAAACTAGGTAAAAAACTAGGTGAAAATACAATGATAACAGAATACTGTAGAACTTAGTGTTTAAAGTTGATGAAATGATGAATGAAAAGATATAAATATTGTATGTATTTTGAATATTTAAGAAGTCAGTTTAATGATTATGATTTCATTAAAGCCACAAGCCCTCAAAGAGTTTTGATTGTAAAAAGAATTTTTCATGACCATTTCTTTGTTTTCTTTCTGTCTCTCTGGCATGCAGCATTTGTCATGTATTGTCAAAGACACCACACAGGTAGAGAGTCAGTCCTTCCTGGCCCCCCGCCATCTACAGGTGTGTCTTAGTTCCAGGTCAAATTTACCTACCGCTACTTCAAATGTATAGACGGGGCTAATTACCTGCTGCACTCACTAACACTTGACGTAGAGTCCATCTTTCTCTTTACTAACACCTCAGTTTGATTTTTTTTCAAAATTCATATTGGTATCTTTGGTTTCTTTTGGCTTAAGTTTTATAAGTTTTCAATGCTTGGGATGGTTATTTAGTATTTATTTATTTATTTTTTTTTTTAGAAAATTTTAATACGGTTATTATGGTTATTTAAAAGTTTAGATTCAAAGCAAAATGATGGAATGATTTTGATTGAAATTTGAAAGGTGGTAATTGAACAAATTTATGATTTAATTTTTCTCAGGCGCTTGTCATCTATATTTATAAAAAGAAACACAATAGCAATACCGGGGGTAATTGATGAAGCCTTTCCTCAGTTAACAATTATTTATTAATGATTTCATTGTTGTAAAGCTTTTTGGAGGTACTTTTCATTTTACCCCCCTCAATTTGTATCATATAATATTAAAAAAAAACCAGTTTTCTTTAAAAATTAGATTACTGTATATTCTACATGCATGCATGATAATTCATGGATTTTCTTTTGGTATGAGAAGACATTGGCAGATTGTAGTATTAGATGTATGAGATTTATTGTAGATGCTTTATATTTTGACATGACCTGTATCACACTGTGTAGCTACCAGTAGTCTAGATGCCACTACTTGTAGATGTTGTATAATCTAGACCCTTCCATCTTCTAAATAATTCTCTCCAATTAATTCTTCTTATTTTGCACTGCTCCTTTCCAAACCTTCATGACCAGTTGTCATGATTAAAAATTGGCACAATTTGCTTGGATTAACTATGGTTTTGGGGACTCTTATGGATGAATATTTTTTAGCAAAACAGTGTGAAAATAAATGTATTTCACAAAATTTGTATTACATGTATTTGTGAAAATAAAGCATAATTTAAATCCTCTTTTTGCCAGTTTGTTAGTTGCAGACTCTACTGATAGTTTTAATCTGTAATGTAAATTCTGCATTGTTTTTTCACCAAAGGATGAGGTGGATGATCAGAAATCTGAGTTGTGTACCTTGAAATCCAAAGTGGAAGATCTAAAGGAAGATGCTAACAAGAAAAATGAAATGATTGGAGTAAGTGTTACTAAATAGTGATTTGTTTTAGAAAGTCATAATGATGAAACAGTAAGGAAAATACCAGCTCATGAACTTCCATCATTTATTTGAAACTGAAGGGTATTAATTTATTGTGAGTAAAGATGCACAGGTTTTATTGTGTGTTATGAACAAATACTGTACATGTAGAAGTGATGTATTTAAATATGTTTTGTTGAAAATCTATGGTAAACTTTTCATTACAGAAACTGGAAGATCTTCTGAAAGCCAATGAAGAAGAAAAGAAAGTAAGAATGTGTAGTGCATTTGGTTAAAATGATTATTTCAGCTTTTCTTCTAAATTCTTAATGAAAGAAAAAAAAATTCCTTGTTTTTTTTTTTTTTTTCAAGGATGCACTTAAAAAACTTAAAGAGTCAGAAAACAAATTGCAAAAGCAGAATGAATTACAGCCATTATGGGACTCGACAGTTAAAGGACTGCATCAGGATTTGAGGAAGAGAAACAAGGAGGTGAGAGGCCAAATGATTCAACCTTATACATGTTTTGAAAAGTGTTTTCTCTCAATTTATTTCATTGTACATTAATGTACATGTATTTTTTTTGTATGATCCAAAACCATGAACAAAATCATTAAAATACTCATTGAATGTTCATTGTGTTTTTATACATTTACGTACAAGTAACTAGGTATGATCTTTAAGTGAAACCATAAAAAAAAATTATATAAATACTGAGAAAATTTTTATTTAAGATAAATATTTAATTTGTTATTTACTTTCTACAGAGTGTTATTTTTGAGTTAACATATTTGGAAATTCAGGTACTGTGTTTATTGAGTGGAAACTTGTTGTTAACAGCACACAAACTTTGCAGTTTTATTTGATGGGATGGGTATAAACAGTAATATTTTTCTTTTGGTTGATTAAGAGTTATACCCCTTTTATTGCATTCATTTGCACTCCTAGGGGCACTGAGAATCTCAAGTCTCTATATTTCACTGTGTGAATTTCAATGTAATGACATGGTTACCTTAAAAGTATATTTCACTTAATTGGTAAATGCTTATAAGATAAAATTGTAGAATTTTTTCTTGGTAAGAGAGACAGAGAGATATGGAGGTTTGTTCCGAGGCTCTCTTTTGTGTAATTTTGAAAACGATGTGTATGTTCTCGTAAAAATGCATCATTATAATGAAGATAGACTGTTTTGACTGTTATATAGTGCATGAAAACACTTTCCTCCAAAAAAGAAGAGAGAGAGAGAGAGAGAGAGAGAGAGAGAGAGAGAGAGAGAGAGAGAGAGAGAGAGAGAGAGAATGAATGAATGAATTACATTAATGATGTTCATATAGATGTCTTTAGAAAATAAATTTAGATCAGTATCAGTAACAAAAAAGTATTCAGAGCTGAAAGTATAAAACCTATAGAAAAACAATGACAGTAGGAATATTAGAGAAAGTTTCTTCACCAGAGATGTATTGTTCATTTTGCACAGGTTGATGACCTAAAAGACAAATTGGAGAGGAAGGAGGAGGAGCTAAGACAATGCCAGGATGACCTGCACTCCATGTCGGTCAAGAAACAGAAGGTACGACAGCCGTTTATCTTGCTGTGGCATGATTATTAAATTGCAGTGGTTAAACTGACTGAAAGTTTGATTATTTACACCCAATGTTCTGCTGTGTTTTGAGAAATATTTGCAGTTTTCTTAAATTAAGAGTATAACAAAATTGAAATACATGTATCAAATTGAAATACATGTATCATTTCATATTAAATGAATAAAATAGAGTATGGTCAGTGAAGAAATAAATAGACCAAAATGCAGGCAATAATGTTTTCCAGCATGTCAAGACATTTAGGACAGATTTTTAATTGAAAAAGTATCAAATCTTAGGATAAAAGAATTTTCATTCACTTGTAAATATGAAACAGCATTTCTACAAATATATCCCCTACTTCTCATTTTAATAAATAATAATGCTAAAAGAACGAAAGGAAATTGTTTTTCAGTGCATTTTGCTTATCAAAGTATACAAATGACTTTTATCACCTCTTGAGTTAACAAACATAAAATAAAAATCACAATAATTGGACTTAGTGGGGAGAGAAGAAAGGGTAAAGGTGTTATGAGGGGTGATATGGCTAGAAATTGTTAGTCTAGTGGATTATGGTTATAACATGAGAAAGAAAAACACATTGAATAGGCGTAATCCGTCTTATGCTGACCTCTGTGTAAAAATCAACTTCACCCGGGGAGTAAAATGCAATTAAGTTGTCTTTGTTGTCTTGAGAGTTTAACCTTCACTCAATAGAAAGAAAACAGTGAACGTTGTTGATTACTCTATCAAGGATTAAGGGGGGGATTTTATTTTTTAATTTGTCTACTGTGTGTTTTATTTTTTTCATGGACTATTGAAAGAGTACCTGTTATTGTGTATTAGTTTATAAAAAAAACAGAGTCATGCTTTGATCTTTTCTTCTCTCTTTTTCTTGTCTTTTATTGAATCTGAAATGAAGTGCTTTTTTGCACTTTGTTCAGGTGCAGACCTTGTAACTCTTGACATGGTACAATGAACTCTTGTTCCTATTTTAAAATTATATTCGTGAATTTAAAATATTGAAAGATATTGAGAATAAAATTGTGTCATTACCCCCCCCCCCCCCCTTTTACTGTAAATAATAAATTTTAAAATATTAAAAATAAAAGTTCTATCAATCCCCCTCTCCCCATCTCCCCCCCTCCCCCCACCCCCACCTCCAATAATCTTAACAAAACTACAAATGTATTTCTCCCGGAGGAAATGATTTATGATTACAGATCAATAAAATTTAGTTGATTATAAATAAATACATGTAGGTAAAATTGCATGGTTTGACTTAACGTTTGATTTGTTTAATTGTGTTGATTGTTTGGTGTTGTTTTTGTTTGTGTTTATGATTTTTTTTCCTGTGTGTTTTGTTACTAACTAGGAAGTAGACAAACAGCATGAAGACATTGTGTTTTTAGAAGACAGTTTGTCCAGCATGAAAGTTCAACTGAAAGAGAGAGAACTGCAAGTGGAGGTAGTAGCCATTTTAATTAATGTATCACTTGTACCGAGAATCAAATAAAGCACAGAATATCAGATAGAGCGCTCTTTGGAGATTCATGTTTTAAAGATATAAAGAAGAGATTAAATTTATATATTTTATAATGCCATTTAACGGTTGTGTTAGAATTGTCAATTCAGAATCTTGCAGCTGTAGTTACCGGTAGTTTTAATTAATGTGCATATTTATATGGAACTGCATGAAGAAAATCATTCAGTTAAAATGATGATGATGATGATGATTACAATACATTGGATAAAAGTACTGCTTGATAATTGATTTCAACTAAAAATGTTTGCAGTATTTCTATAAATGTAGTAGATGTCTATGTTTCAAGATAAAGTATTCAAGGTGAATTTGACAGTTCAAATTATTGTATGGAAAAGTACGGTAATCTTAAAAGATTATCTCTTTATTGACATGTATGTTTATCAAATTTGGAGGTGCAAAAAAGGAAATGTGTATAGACTAAGTTGAAAAAAATGTCACAAGATTCACACGTAATGTGATGTTTATTGAGACTCTGCCGAACCTGACTTGAAATGTTTAAAAAAAAAAATAGAGATATATAAATGTCTAAATGAGAATGAGAAACCTGACTGTTCAAGTGGTTATGATGAGGATTGTGCAATGTACATGTGTATACTAGAAGATTTCATGAATCATCTCTCACTCAACTTGGGAGGGATGTATAGTATGCATTACTGGAATGCATATCAATTTGCGTCTCTGATAAACAGAACTTCACAGAGTACTTGATGCTAATCGAATGATATTTAAAAGCTTCTTTTAAATATTCAGCGTAAAATTCTGCGGGGTTAATTGTCCAGTTTGTCAGATCATTTACGCGCCCCCCTTGGCACACGTCAGATTATGCCGATAGGACGGAGGATGCTCGGAAAGGAATACACGGACATTAAAACCCCCATAAAGCAGTAGTTTGGAAATTTTAGCCGTTGATAACGGAGGCATGTAGGGGTTCAATAAGATGTCTTTAAAGATGTGCAGTTGAGTCTTCAATATCTATCGGGAGGGTTTTATTTTAATTGTGAGGCTTTGTTTAGATCGAGGCAATACACCAGGTTCTTTAATTGTAAACACCTTTAATGGATGGGTATCGTTTGGTCGCCTTTTATAAGTACACCCATTGAATATGAGCTTCATGAGCTAGGGGGATTAATTCTTGACTTGCAGGCTTATTTGCAGTGATTTATTGACATGTTTTTTTAATTTGTTTTGAACCTCCCAGCCGATTGCTAAGCTATATGCTGCCCCCGCCAGTGCCGAATTCTGAATTCCAATGAAAATATGAATTAAAGTAATGCGTCAGTTTTTTCGCAGTGGAATAACTTGCTGGAAAATTAATTAGCTGCCATACTTATTTTGAATTTTTCAAGGTGTAAGTTGACCAAGTTTGATATATTTTTCCCATCCTTTTAAAAAAAACCCAACTAATCCCTTATTGAAAATTTAAAAGTACATTATTTTCTTGTTTTTGGGTTTTTTTTATCTTTCGATGAGAAATGAGTATTTAAAAAATATTTTTTTCACTTTTTACCCCCACTGAAATTATAAAAGCGCATTTGCTTTACAAAGAAAAAAAAAAGAATTTGTCAAAATAAAATACGCTGAAAATTCCAACCTTTTGATAATTACTTGGAAGAATTAAATACCACTGATGTTTATTCTCACTTGGAACATTGCTTATATATCCTCTAATACCCTCAAGGGGAAGGAAAATATTTTCAAAAGGTTGTTTATTATTTACCTTTCAGAAATGTGTTAAACAAGTCATTATGGGGAGGGATAACTTTTCAATTTTCTCTACATTTTGAAAGACAAAAGCCGTGTAGTATTTTCTAATCCCAATAGTACTTTCCTAGACTTGCTAGCTGTGTTTAGAAGTCTATGTATTTGGGGTTATAGAAGAGAAGTCTAATCTCCTTATGTGGACTTGTGTATTGACCTTTCAGCCAAATTAACTTTGTTGACCCAAGAGGTGTAATTAAGTCGTCTTTATTGATACAAGGTATTTCTCTCTCGGAGAGAGAGGAAAAACTTAGCATTCATGCAATAGTTCTCCGGGGAACAAAATTTCTAACCCGACCAATGAGTGAACACCTTGTCGATTTCAAGTGCTGCATACCCCCCCCCCCCTTAAATCGCAGAACTGATTGATACCTGAAAGGAGAATACCCTCTTTAAAGAGAATAGATTTATCCAGTGTATCAGGGTACCCATGTGTATTAGCTAGTGTCAGATTAAAAAACACAAGATTTACATAATCTTGATCTCCAGTTAATTGTTATTTAAAGCCGAGGAGTTTCATACTTGTTGTCTTTAAGTTGACGTTTTTATTTGTGTTTTATTGTCTGTTGAGCCAGAGCCTCTTCTTCAGGGTGATAGGGCCGAACACTGGCTTAGGAGATAATCCAATAGGTGGGGAATAATTGATGGAGAGAAATGCTTACTAAGCCATAAGCAGTGCAAAATGACAAAATTGTCTGTTTTGAAATTTTGGTTTGATGGAATTATTTTTTCTCTCTTCAAAGTTTGAAAGAAGTAGAAAGTTAATGTGTTTTTGCTTTTGTCAGTTGCAAATAATTCTAGGGTGATTAGATCAGAAGGTTGATGAAAGATGGAGTTTAATTCAGAAGATTTTGCTTGGGAGTCCAGTGATGATAGTTTGTGGGAATCGGAAATGAAGTCAGATCAAAAATGGACTTGGAAACTACAAGAGATTTCCAAAGAAAAACGAAGTGGAGTGGCAAAGGCAACGGGTAGCCAAAGCTTGGAACCCAAGTGGAGTTCAGAACTGTTGGAAGATTCGGGGATTGAGGAGAAACTGCCATCCAATCCCATTGATCCACAGTGGTCTTCTGGACTTAATGGGATATTGTCTGACGGAAACCAAAACTGGACGATTAACTTGTTTAGGGAATCTAATTTAGAGGATAAGTGGAGCATGGAGTTAATTGAAGAGAGACTTGCATTGGAGAAACTGACCGAGGATTGTAGGGGTGGTTCTCAGAGATTGACTGATTATTGTGATGATGTTTTTCCACAGAACTTGCTGAAAAACCTGGGTAAAAAAGAGGGCGAATTAGAAGGGTTCAAGGAGCTGCTTAACAAGGCTGAGACGGCATTACGCCAGAGTGAGGATGCAGTACAGGTAGGATCAGTCATTTACATACAATTTGAATTGATGTCAGTTGGTATCATTAGGTTAAATTTGATTTAGTTTTGGGTCATTTGGGGGAGGGGGGGGAGGGGCTATGCTTGACTTGTACTAGCTGCAATAATGTAGCCCCCCCTTTTTTTTTTAAGGGGGGGGGGGTAAACTTCGGATGAATAAAAATTGGAAAGGGATACATTATTGCAGCTAGACTTGTACCATTTATAGCATTTTGACTATAATACTGTGGATAGTTTTTGTAAAAGAACAAACAACTTTGAAATGAATGCTTATTAGATGATCGATATGTTATGGAGGTTAATTTTGCAATTCAGTTTTAATATTCAGTGTGAAACTTAAAGATCGTACCATAACAGACTTTCCTACCATGATTCAAAATCAGTTTTAATAGTAGTTGATTTTTTGAAGTACTAATTAGAAAAAAAAAAAGAATGCAAAATACATAAGTGGTATTGGTGTTTCATTCATTTGAAAATCTGAGAATAGTTTGAGAATTAAATTTTTATTTTCTTTGTAAAGAAACCAGCACATAAATAGGTTTGTGAAATAACAGATTATCATGTGAAAATGACAGATGATATCGTTCACTTTGTAAACATTATCAAACTAATGTTAAAATTTATGTTTAAAGAAACTTTTGTAGAAAACTAGCCCATTGTACTATCTGGAGTGTTTAAGTTATTTTAGAAAACATCTGTAGTGTTATAATAACCAAATAAGCTCTTTTCAGTAAACAATTTATAAGTAACTTCAGCTTGTTTGGAGATTTAAAACCAATAAATTGCTGTAGACTTTAGGCTTTGCAGATTCTCGCTTTCTGTCTTTAATTGTTGGATGTTTAAGGCCATACAGAGCTGAAGTGGGAGGGGCGCTGTGTACATTAGAGGGATTAGTGTGGCATTCAGTCAGACTGGGAGTTCAGGGTACCCTGCAACATGATGTTTGCACACCTATTCATCTTGCTTGAAACTTATTAATCACATGCTTTCTATGAGATAGGGCAAGGAGACATGTACTCTACATGCAAGCAAACTTTTATGTGATTCAGAACTAACGTCAGCTTTTTTTTTTTTTAAACATAACATGCACTTTAATAATAATTTTTTTGATAGTTTTGCAGCACAAATATTATACGAGCTCATGTACTGTAGTGTGTAATTAGATTTTTTTTAAAGATGGGATTTGGATTGTTTCTAAAGACTATTCATTATGTACTTTTCAGTAGGAATTGGGGGTTGGGTGGGGGCCGGGGAGGGGGGTGTGAAGATGTGAACAGATGTGTACCTGTCATATAAGATACATAACACCTTGAAGTTGAAAATAAGATAGCAATACTGTATTATTGTTTGTGACTATTACTGTAGATGTCTTGCTTAGATCAATTATTTTCAGGTTCAATTGCTTTGATAATGGCACCATTTAATGAAGTATCAAAATATTCATGAAGGCTTCATAGTAAATTCGTTAAAACTGATTTTGGTGGGGAAAGATTTAATTTTAAAGAAACTTTTTGCAATTGGAAATATGATCCCTTCTATGTTTTTGCAGGATCTTCAGTGCCAGCTTAAGAAAGAAAAAGAGATTGCTTCAGAGGACTACAAATCTCAACACCTACAGGTTTATATATGAGAGAGAGAGAGAGAGAGAGAGAGAGAGAGAGAGAGAGAGAGAGAGAGAGAGAGAGAGAAAACATAAGAATTTACATTCTATATTCAGAGAGAAATGTTCAAGGAAATTTAAGCCCTTTTGTAATTTTCATATGATTTCATAAGAAACCTCCGTATCTGAAACATTCTTATAAATGTGGTAAGGACAGACAAACCTATTTATGGAATTCCTGCTTACTGATTTCATGATCTCCCCTCAGTTTAAGGTGGATGATTTGGAGGCCCAGCTACAGACCAAGGACAAGATCATCCAGCAGCTGACAGAAGGACTGAAGGACAAGGAGAGGCAGATGCAGCAGTGTATGGAGATCTTCAGAC
The DNA here is from genome assembly GCA_020458035.1 of Magallana ariakensis. Taxonomy (NCBI): domain Eukaryota; kingdom Metazoa; phylum Mollusca; class Bivalvia; order Ostreida; family Ostreidae; genus Magallana; species Magallana ariakensis. Next base: position 35,987,336 of record CM035815.1, read on the forward strand.
CTACCCCACAGGTAAGGGGGGGATCCAAGAATTGGCATGAAGCATTTTATAGAGTGGCCTTGCTACTTTGTGGTATTCTTAGCGTCTCGGTTATAGGCAGTGAGGTTGAAAATGATTCTGAATTAGAGGTACTTTAACACCCTCTGAAATTAAGATGAGAGTCACTACATCAGATGAGTTTGGTCTTTCATCTTCCAGCAGAGTCCTCAGGGTCTTTGAGTTCAGGTACCAGGTATTAGAAGTCACAAGTAAAGAAAGCTGTAAAGTGTAGCTCAGTTTCACATTTTTGAAAGTTTGTACAGTGCTATATGATTGAATTAATAAGGAGCATTGTTAACCTCTACACATTCAACTGGTTTTAGCAGGAGGACGGTTCTGTGAAAGACAAATGGATCCGAGAGTTGCAGAGTAGGCTCCAAGAGAAGGAGAATTCTGTGGAGGTATTGCTTCACTTCTTAATGAATGTGTATCAAGATAGGAAGGAAGAGTGCCTTAAATCATTTTATTATTAGTATGATGTCAGGAACACACTGACCCCATATTAATCCATTCTTGCAAAACCTTGATTGCCTGTGTAGATCTTATGGTTTATCGGTAATGTTCCCAGCATTGAACTCCTGGATCCTATTCAATCCCTAATGCTGGCACATCTCATTTTTTTCGTCCCTACAAAAGTATGTGTCTGATGTTGATTCAGAGGTCAAGAGTTGATTTTATAAGTACCATTAGGTACCCTCCACATGATTTATGAGATTATAACTTTAACTTTTTCATCTAAAATTACAAAGAAATTATTTATTACAATAAGGAATCGCTGAATGAGAAAATGAAGTTTGCTGATGAGAAGGATGCAGAAATTCGGCAGTTGAAGCGTGAGATTCGTGACAAAGAGCATGAGATGGATCGAGCCAATCAGATGTTACTGACAGCAGAACAGACCATCGAGGTAAAACTGGAAATAAGGAAATTAAGAAACAGCTGTTCCTATAAAAAAAAAATTTTAATTTAAAACAAATTCTTAACTAAAGCCACTGACATGTAAAAAAACAATGTCTGTTGGTATAGACAAAACTTCCTTGTTATGATCTTTTTTAACTCTGATAATTCTGATCTTTTTTGACCATTAAAAATAATTCTTTTAGTGTCTAGAGAAGGAGGGAGATGAAAAAGACAAGACACTGAAACAGCTGACAAATTCACTGAAGGCGGCTCAGCAGTCTCTGGAGGTACATCATGAAATGTTTATAAGCTGGAAATAACCATCGTTTCTTTTATTTGTGACACTATATCTGAGGGATGTTCAACAGAGCGAGTGTGCCTGAGCGCTCCCCACAATTCCCTGTACCTGCAACAAACAAATTGTGGCAAGCACTCGCTCTGTTAAGCATGCCTCTTGAATCACTGTTGAATCTGTTAAACTGCTACATTTTATTGCAATTTTCTCTCTTTTTCCCCCCTTATTGATGGCTCATGCGGCTTCAAATTGAAAAACAGTACCTAAAAGGTGATTTGGTTTTATGCAGGATGCTGTGGCAGAACACAAGCAGGAGATACAGAAGAAAAAAGATGAGATAGAAAGATTGAAGAGAGGAATGACAATTCCAGATGTGGAATCAAGGGTCAGTGTAGTTTGAATACAGTTTTCGGACATGATTTGTGCCATAAGGATGAAGTATTGAAGGAATTATTTTCTGCCCTTTTAAAAAACATGTACTGTACGTGTACAATAATATAAATGCTGAAAAGCAGATTTGAAAAAAATAAATATATTTAAATTTTTAAAATAAATTCAGGTATCAGAGAATGCGGATACAATGAATAGTTTGCTGAGGAAATTACGGGACAAAGACGAAGACTTGCTGAAACAGGCAGAAAAACACGACAACGAAATGAACAAGCTGGACAAGGAAATTCACAACCTTAAAGCGGAGCTTGCCAAGGTTCAGAGAGAACTTCAGGTATATTTCAGTCAAGAAAGAGCAATAACTCTGTAAAGCTCAGAACAAAAAAAAAAAAAAAAGAAGTGTCTGATGAATGGTTTTGAAAGGCAGATACAAATTTATGGAAGTTTTTTTTTAGGATTGGAAATTCTCTATTTATATAGGTGTATTTTTATTTATCATTTATTTGTTTATTTGTTTTTTTCAGTCTGTGGAAAACCAGTGTGGGTGGTCTGAAAAAAGAAATCAGGATACCTTAGATGATTTAAGAGAGACGATAAAGGAAAAGGATAAAACGATAGAGGTAATTGATAAACATTGATGAACATACATGTATATATTTTAACTTTTCTGAGGTCCTTTTTTAAAAACTTAATCACAAAAAAAATTGTATTTGTTCATGTGGATATTGAAAGTAAAATCAGTGGGTTTTTTTTTAAAACGACTGTTCTGACATGTTTGGTCTATTTGCTATTTGTTTATTCATTTCTCTTCTATAGGCTTTAGTTGCTAGTGGACAAGATAAAGAGAGACTGATTGGAGATCTTCAAGGTGAAAACACAACAGTAGATGTTGTCAGCCTTCAGAATCAGCTAGAAAAACTCAAAAATGAACTGCAGGACAAAAACGGTTTGATATTTATTTGATATTTATCTATGATGATAATGATATCTTTAACTGAATATTCTTGATTAGTTTTTCAATTCCAACAAAGTTAAAGTTGTGGAAAGAAAAAAGGCAAGTATTTGGGGAACGTGACACCTCAATTTTGTAACAGTTATTTTATAATAGATGACCATTTACTCAAATTAACATTGAATTATCTATCCTTCATCTTTGTCTACAACTTACCCCTATCAGTTCAAACATCAGCTTGTCCTCTGTAAGCCTGGAGTTTTTTTGTTTGTTTTTTTTTGTTTACACTTTGACCCCTTTGTAGATGCATTGGTCAAATGTTGGAAATATTTAAAATGATGTACCTTTCTACTTATTAACATCTTACTTTGTTCTATTTCGCCTTGTTTCCTTCAATGATTTATTGTTAATATATGGGCCAAATTAATAAACATGTATATTTATTAGTACCTGGTCTGTACATGTGCTTCTATCTGGTGATCAAGAAAGAAGTGTTCACTGTGTAACCTGAAGTCTGACCTGTTTTAATTCCCCCATTTTAGATTTGCTTGATTCCTGGCGATTCAGTGAAAATGATCAAGTTACCAGTGAGCAGATGGACAATCTGAAATCTGAACTGGAGGCAGCTAAAGACGATCTAAGGAAGGCCTATAGGAGAGAGGAAATCATTAAACAAGAACTGGTCAGTGGAGCTAGCAAGCTGTAATGTTATGGAGATTAACCATCCTTAACCCCACCCCCCATTTAATATGTTATACACTTACATCCAAACCCAAACTGGCTGAACATGATTTTGTAATTGTTGGTAAATTTGAGTTTTTGGATTGCACAATAACATTTGCTTACAAAAGGAAATGTATATATATATATGCCAAGTAATAGGTAACCTTGTAAGGTTCTTTAATATTAAACTAGTGCTTGTATCTTTTTTCATTCCAATTGATATTGCAAGACCTTACTTTCTTCAGAAGTTTTGAGCCCCCCCCCCCAAAAAAAAAAAATTCTGCTGTGCCATTACTACCCTATACTGTTGAATTGAAAAACCTTAGACAAAAATAAACAAAAAATCTACAACAAACAATGTAAAGCTGAGTTGACCAGACCCTCAATGTAACATACCTGGCCCCAGGATCATGATGCAAACTTAGACTGAAGTCAAAACTTGTACACCGTCTTAATGTCTCCTAATTGAAAACACTGACAAAATTGAAATGCTATCAAACGTGTCTTGGTATAACGTTGTTACTTACAAATTTTAATTGTCATATCACAACAAACAATTATTTTATAACTCATTAAAATTTTGACTTAAGTCTGAAATTGCTTCATGATCCTGAGGCCTGTAATGCTAGTTTGGAAATGGTCCACGGTCAGAAAGAATGACCAATGTCGTCCACTGACATCTAGATCCCAGTGAAAGAAACCCAACCACAAGTGGGCTCTTTATTAAACCTATATTTTTTTTTTTAAGAAAGAAATTAAGGTACAATTAATTTACTATGAGAAGTTACCAACTTGAGGTGAAAAGTTAAATGTTTGTTCTTAATTTCTTTTTAAAGTACATATGAATTTAAAGGGTCAAGTGGGTTTCAAGCCTTAAATGGATTATCATTTAAAAAAAAAGAAAGAAAAAAAAGATGGATTATCCTTTATGACACAGCTGAATTAAAAATTAAACATGAAATGATATAAAAGGATGGATGGCCTTGGCCATTTTTAGACTTTATTGATCTTCTTTGGAAGAAGAGCTCCATATAAAGATAGAGGGAAATACTTAAATTGAGAAGCTTAAATGTTTTCCTAAATAATTCTTTATAGCTAAACAAATCATATTTGAAAATATAGGGTCGATCTGATGGGTAATTTGTTAACCACCCGGCCTCCTTAAGGTATCTCACTCCTCACATTTTAATTTCATTGCGCAGATGATCATTATATTTTAAATAAATATGATTTTATTTATTTAACCATAACAGAAAGACTATTATTTCATAATTACACAACATTCATGAAGAAAATCCAGCTGAAATCAAGAAATAAGTTTTCAGGGGACTATTTTTTTCGTGTGGAATGTTTTTTTTTAGACGAAAATGACAGAAACAATCAATTTTATGAATTTTTAATATACTTTTCTTTTTATTACACATTATTCACATTTTAAACATTTGATAGGTTTGTAACATATTCTATAGGTTCTGTGTGACATGTACAAAATTAAATCATGAGAGAGGGATGGAAGTTTAGCATAAAAATCATGCAAATAAATAGAAAATGTCAGAGTTTTTTTTTCAAGCCAAATTTTGCGAGAATTTTACCTTTGAAGCCATTTATCTAAAATTTGACATCACTGACCCCCATGTTTTATTATGTCAAAATGATACCGAATACATTATCTAGGCAACTGGATTAATCTTATAAAATTTTTGATATTCAAAAAGTTTTTATTTCAAATAAAATTGTAACTATCCCAGAAATTGTCGATTTTAAGTGCAAAAAGCTCACACAAAAATTAATGCAGCTTCATACAATTTTTTTTCGTAATCCCTCTATTCAGTGTGACCATTGTGCATAATTATAAACAATATTTGAAGAAAAAAGTTTGCTTAATCAAAAATACTGACAACAAATCCTAATCAGGCTGAAATTGCATTTTAGGTGCAAAAAGGTCAAATTAAATTGGCCATAACTCAGAGGGATGAACACTGACCCCCCATTTTCTTTGTATTTTTTAAGTATGTTTTGTCTACAGATTTCAATGATATACTTCTCAAGAAATTCTTGATACAAGAACATTGAGGAGTGGGATACCTTAAATATCAGTTGGGCTTCAATGTTTATACATTGAAATTCACTAAAAAGTTATAGTAAATGGTGTTTCCCTTCAGTTTACCTAAACTACATTGCATTAAGCTCTCAATCTTGAGAGAGAGAAAGAGAGGACAGAGAGATGGTGGTACAGATTTATTTATATTATCAAAAAGTAAAATGAATGTACTCCAAAGGTGAAAGAAATGTAGTGACAAAAGGTTTTATTTAGATAGTAAATAATTGAAAAATAAACCCAGTGGAATACTGTGCAATGTGATGCCATAATTGAATCTCATGGGCAAACAATCTCATATTGATTTGAAAGTTAATTTTGAGAAGACCTGGTATGGTATGTTTTTAAATGTTCCAGAGGCAGATTCAGAAGATCTTACTTAATTTGATGGAGCAATTTGTACAAGCTACATTTTTTACACATACAATTTTGCATGTTTTCTTTTTGATGACAGTATGATCATAGACAGAAGTTCCCCATGGAGGGAGGAGAGAGGCACAAAGTGGAGATAGAGGTGCGGAATGTGTGTGAGCATCACCCCCAGGGCAGTCCGGGAAAGACGGGTCAAGGGCAAACAGAGGACGAAGGTCAAAAGGTAGTTTTGTCAACATGATTATGAGAATTTATCTTCAATTCTTCAATGAGGAATGTTTGACTGAAATGTCATGCTTTTCATACAAAGAAGAAATATATACCATTGTTTATTTGATAGTGCACATATTGATCTAATGTTTCAGTTAAAGGATGCACTTGAGAAACAACTGTCAGAGCTAGAGAAGTTAAGTGAGGCCATCAAAAGGGAAAGACAAATCATACAGGACTTGAATGAATTTGAACCAAAAATAAATGGGTAAGTTTTTTATGCCATCTTTAAAAAGTCCAAAGTATCAATTTTGTAAATTTTTGGGATTTTGAATCATGCTCTTTGTAATATAATTTTATTTTGCCTGGTATATGGGATAAAAAGAATCAACCTGTGAATTCAAGTTTCAACATAATGAATGTTTAAAATTTCAAGAATTAATGAAAATCTTTACCCTCACTGCAATCTTCACCACCAAAAGAAATCTTGTAAGGAATAGGGGAGTTTGAAGCTTTATATATGGGACAATGGGTGTCTAAGTAGCGTAGTGGACAATGCACTCGCTTTTCACCGCTGCGACCTGAGTTTGATCCCCGTGATCGACAGTGGTTGTATGTGAAAGGGTATGGTGGTCACCCGCTTGGACACGTGGGTTTTCTCCGGGCACTCCAGCTCCCTCCCACATCAATGACCCCCTCGCACTAACACCAGTGCCAACGAAAGATATTAATATAAGTTGTAGAACTTGTTTATCAATCGTTGTAAAATAGATAAAGTTCAGTTCAGACAATGATTTTAAAGTAAACTATTTGTTCTCGGTCAGTATTCCATCAATGCTTTGAATTGTGTACCCATAATTAAGAAATCATCCCTCACTGGAATCTTCACCACCAGAAGAAATGTAAGGAATAGAGGAGTTTGAAGCTTTATATATGCGACAAGGATTTTTAAGTAAAAAAATTGTTCTCAGTATTCCACCAATGCTTTCAATTGTGTACCTATAATTAAGAAATCATACATTGCATGACCTTCTGAATTACTCTAAGCATAAAACATTTGGCTGTGTAATCTATTTATTAACATTTTTGGCGGAATGCGGCTTCCGCTTAATCAAGTACATCGCTAAATGCAATGCATATATGTATAGGAATAAGATTACAGAATTGTTTTGCAAATGAATTACAAATTTTTTTTTTCAATATAAGCTTTTGCACCTGACATTGGGGAACAATGTCATTAAATGTATAGATGAATAGTCTGTTCAAGTGGTAATTCTTTTAAATTCTTTTTTATCTTCTTGTGGTTGAGCATTTGGTGACTTTTGGCATGTGTGGCCATGAAATTGCAATTAGAGTAATCTCGTTTATTGTTCACGATGCAACTTTTGGCACGTGTGGCCATGAAATTGCAATTAGAGTAATACCATTTATTGTTACCAGTGCAATCAGTTTTTCTTTCTGCTAAATCCACAGTTTCATAGATTTGGACATTAAGATGGGATTTAGGGTAATGGTAATTACCATTGTGTTACGCCCACCTTTAGCATTCTGTTTGACCAGTATCCAAGGCCTTAGGGGGGAAAGTGCAATGTAGAGAGAAACCTGAACTATGCAACTATAAAGCAGTCCCTTAGTTTCACTTGACCTCTTCAAAAAAGTTGGTTGTGATCCTTATTGTTAAGACCAAGGTTTAATCAGCTTTCACGTAGTATTTGCAGATTCCTACGTTGTCTTACCAATATCAGATGAACCTCGTAACATCTTGTTGTTAAGTTGAACTTTATGAGGAACAGTTTTTGTTTACTGTAAACCAATTTTTATTCGCGTGAAGAAAATACAGATGTATGTGTACAGTACTTTTATTCTGTTCCCAAAAAATGGTAATGACTTCAACAATGTCATATTTCTTAAATGTATTTAAAAAAAATGACCAAAAAAATGGCACATTTTCTCGTAGTTTTTTTGAAGAGGAAAATGTGTCCACAGTTGTCACCCTCAACAAAATGAATATATTTGATGTGAAATCCTATAATTGATTTAAAATGTGAATTTCATTGTGGGTGATGGCTGCAGAAATGGTTTCCTGTTCATACAACTACTGAAAAGTTGTTGTCTTAATTCTGCTAAGTTTTAAGAAAAGTGTGGGGAAATTTAACTTTTTATGTCACAATTACCCTTGTTAAATCCCAATGGAGTAATTGTGCATATAGATTTCTAATTTTTAGGTTATATTCTTGTATAAATAAAAGTAAAATTTTTATTTTTGTTTGATATCTTTTAAAATCACTTTAAAACAGGGGAAATTATGACTGAAACTGTACCTTAATCTTCTTTGTCACTATTGAAATTTGCAACTCATGGAAACATTTAGTTTATCCTTGAATTATTTTATCCATTACATTCACTAAATACATCAAATGATAAAAACACTGAGCAAAAATTTTAATTTGTAATTTTGTGTTTGCCACATAGAAGTTAATTTGATCCCCAACAAGCCCTTTCAATTTGTGTTAATGATCTTTGGAACGGGCTGTTTGTGTATTAGAGGATCAAGTCAGTCTTTATTTGTACATGCTTCCCAGGATAAGTGTCAGGTATGGATACTCTTAAGAACAAATCACATTAAATTTGCTGTAGGACAAAGAAAGTCATATTTAACTTGCACTTGAAAATGGTAGCAGGTGTCGGTAGACAATAATTGTTTTTGTATTAGTGGTCAAAACACGGGGCTATGTGGATTATATTACCTTAAGAGTACAGACAGTTTATGGTAGCATTGGGAGATATTGACACCATTGGAACAGGTGGTTAACATTCCTCCCAAACAAGAAAAGCCTGAATTTGGCACTGAGATAATGGATTGACAGAATTTGAGTTAGACTTTATGACAACATGCAGTATGAAAAGGGCAGGGTTCTAAGCAGAAGTAATTTCTTGTTCAGTGGTGCTCTATCTGTCATGTGTGATGTAAGAGGACTGTCCATCTGTCTGTCCAATTTTGTGAGTATAAAAGCAAAATTATTGAATTTGAACATTGAATGCAATGGACAAGGGTTAAAAGAATTATGGCAATAGGATATACCCAGTATTCAATTTTTTAATGGTAAATAAACATTTTTTTCCATCAGGAACTCTTTAATTACCATTGTGATCTGTCTTAAAAATAGGTGGCAAGTTGGCGACCTTCAAGTGAATGTTTTTTATAAGATTTAAAGTAATATGATATGGTTGAAACCTGCCAGCATTAGATATGCATTCAGTGCACATTCAAGTGCAGCAGAGGAATAATACATTATTTCCCAGCAAACAATGGCGCCATATTAATCTGATTGGCTTTCAGTACAGCTGATTGCGACTTTTCAGTTCAATTAAAATCTGCTGATCTAATGAGATCTCAGAATTTGTTTTTAGGTTTTACATAAGCCCTGTTTTTGAGATGGTCTTAGAAACATTTTGCACATGTACATGTGCACATTTGCCTGCAAATGAATTGACTAAATATAAATAGCACTTACAAGTTGATTATACATAGAGGGAATATTTTTTATGAAATATTTAGTTTGACTGAATTTAGAATAAAAATAAAAATTATGATAATCCTAAATATTACAAGACAGTCAGGGCTTGACTTTTACATTGATCAGTGTATTGTTTTAAAGAATTCAATGCATATACTTTGTGAAATGTGTAGAAAATATTTGTTATATCTGCAAAGCTCATGTAAAATTATGAAAGATTAAATAGACAAATTATTTTGAGTTTTATAAGACTAGATGGGTTTGAGATTTTTATGCTTTTTACAGTCAAAACTGATGGGTAATGTTATTTCTAGAGGTTTAAAAAGATCAGTCTGTATTTTGGAGGGAAAAAAGTAAATGCATTGAAAAAGTATCCCCTCTCTGGATTGTATTATTTTAAGGTCTTTGTAAATGTTATTCATATCGTCATGAACAAGTAGCCTTGTTTGTCCATTTGCATTGTGGTTGATGTGACTAAGGATTAAGGTTAATGGCATTAGCAAAAACAGGATTTTTGAATCATTATTTTATTGCATTTTAATCCTATCATTTTGCATTATGGGGGTTAAAGCAAGCGAAGAGATTCTTCTGAGCGATCACACACACACAATTAGGTTTACGGTTTTTAAGTGTTTAATGGTTTTGGTCAGTTTTAATGGCTTGATTTTAGGCTAAACAAATTCATGCACGTCATCTTCAGAACAATGGTCCAGTCCAAGGCTACAAGACTAATATTGTGGCAGTTAATAAGATGATCTTGTTAATGATCAAGGCTCTCTTTGAAAAATGAAGGTACCAGTCGTTCGGCTGTCTTATGTACTACTGGTCCGTAGTTCTCTGGTCTGTGTCTATTTATATCAGCCAATCAGAGAGCTGTTTAAAGAGTACTCGGAGATCATTGGGGTTTTAGTATTATAGAAAGCAATTTGTGCATTTAATAAACTCAGAAGGCTTTCTATTAGTGGTCAGAATTTTCTTCTTTGATTTTGGGTTTTTTTTTTTCATGTAAACTGATTCTTCAGTTTGCCTTTTTTCAGTGCCCTTGATAATGATTTGGAGACAGAGTTGAAAAAAGTGCAAGATTTGCGAAAAGAATTGGAGACTGTTCTGGATACGAACAACAAAATGACAACGAACTTGCAACAGCAGTACATAATGTATAAAAGGAAATTCAGTGATGGTAAGTCTCTTTAGTCTTCATTCATCATGCACTACTTTATAAACTTATAATTATATATAACCGTATTTTTAAAAATCTTAATTTAGTTTAAGCATTGTTCATCTTGTTTCAAAACTAGTACTCTTATTTAAAGAAATTGAAAATATTTAAGAATATTTTGCAATGTAATATGTTTATTTTAGTAAACACAAGTTTTTGAATTACCCTGTAATCTTAATTGTTTTTATTTTTTTTTAATGATATGCAAATTTATGCAGCTTTTAGAACAAATTAAAAGAAAAAAAATTAATAGATAGTTTTGTCACTTTATATGTAATATATTTTTTTGCAACAAAGATATTTCAAGAAGACAAAAAAAGCTTTCAATTTCCCACATCAGTGATGTGGTTATTAATGTACAAGTATTTTAAAATAATCTTTTTAATAGTTGTTATTAAATTTTTAACAAGTGGCCACTTAAAAGTGAAAAGAGCATTAATAAAATGAAACCTTTGCCTATTTATATTTAATCTTCCTCCTTCAGGTTACACTTAATTGACACCTAAATTTATTCCTAGTGACTGGTGGTTTTTCAGAATATGTTGACCATAAACTATGATAAAATTAATCCATTAATACAAACCCCTTATAAATATTAACGAATCTTAAAAAGTTGGACTTAAATTAGATAAAAACTGAAAGAGAAATTCTACCGATATTTGATATTGGGGTAAAAATAATAAAGAACATGTAAAAATTTATAGGACTTGCATAGTCATGTGGAGGGGAAAAGGAGGGAAGGGGGGATAGCATTTTAAACAGATTATTGCTATGATACATGCATTTAAAGAAATATTGGAGAATATTACATGAACGACTTATCACTCCAACATATAAGAGGATTTAAAATAGAGAAAAGAAATTGGTTAAAGTACAACACACTGATAAGTATTTATCTCTCCTGCTCTCTATATCTAGGAATAATTAGTTTGTTGGGAGAGGGATAAGAGAAACTTAAACACCACTGACCTTTTAATCGGAGCAGATGGGCTTTTAGTTAGGCCACTTTTCTGGATATTTAGTCATTGACAGAGGAAATATCTTAATAAATCTCTGGAAAGTAAAAATCAGGGATTGAAAGATTTCCTTTTTTGCCTTAGGACTTTAATATGACAGTTTTATGCAAAAGAGTCCATAGTTTCTGTTACTTAACATGACAATAATTTTTTGTTCAAAGATTACACGACTGGAATGGTGAGTGAGTTGACCTCTGACCTGGATGAACTGAAGAGAGAACTGGAGCAGAAGAAACATGAGAACAATGCCCTGCTGGCTCAGCTGTACGACATTCAGTATAACCACAGGGACCACGATCTGCTGCACGAGGGGGTGCAGACGTCCCCACGGAGTGAGAATCGCTGGAGCATGTCCTCCAGTACTAGTTCCTCTTCCTCACCAGAGTTCGACGTTCCTCTGAATCGACAGACCTTGTCGGACATGAGTGCCCCAATGCTGAGGCGCTACATCCGACAAATCCAGAAGCAGCTCGATATCTCTTCACACGAGAAGGAGGAGCTTCAGGAGAGGTTGAATCTGTCACAGAGAGTGAATGCTCGGGAAATTCCAGGAAAGAACGAGGATGACTTCAATAGCGTTCCTCATCTCAGAATGGAGATTCAGAGTTTGCAGAGCAAGCTGTCTGCAGCAGAGAGTGATTTGAAAGTGTTGAGAAAGAAGTTTGGTTTAGAGGAGAACAGTCCATGTAGATATTCTGAACTTCCCAATATGTTTGATCTGCATAGAGAAAATGTGAAATTGAAGAACGATTATCAAAATGCGATGGAGAAGGTATCTTGCTTGCAAGAACAGATAAATAATTCTTTGAGAATGCAAAGAGAAAAATTAGATAAACACAGTCAAACTGTGGCTTGGAGTGGTTTGATTCCAGCTTTGGGACCGAAATCATTAGACTTGAAATGCCAGAATAAAAAGAATTCAAGTCAGATACCCCGACCCCAAAAACCAGGCCATCCCATGAATGGGGATCAACTACATCTACAAAAACCTGAAATCCTGAGAGAAATGTTGTCCGAGTCTAAAAATAGAATCAGTGACCTGGAGGCTAAACTAGAGGCCACAGAGGGGACGGTTAGAATACAAACACAGAAGATGAAGCACTACAAGGCCATTCTACAGGAGCACGGCCTGGTGGCCAAAAGTCCTTGTGTCAGCCGATCCCATAGCGAGACTAATCTAGCCGCTGCCATGGCAACTGCCTCCAAAATCCCTGTCCGAAAAAGGGCCATGTCCATTGAGCACCTACATTCTATCGATATTAACCAACCTAATGGGCAAAGCAGACATGTAAGAGTGTAGCGAGCAACAATACATTACAATCTACTATAGTTTACTTATCAAACAAATATTTTGGTATACAGTGAGCTGAATTATGATTCGATATCAGAGAATTTTTAATTTATAAAGCAACAAGTATGACTTGTTTTTAAAAAAAATTCTGAAAGGGGGGGGGGGATTGAACTAATTATGGGCTGACAGGATTAGTACATTATTGCTGTTTTGTGTTTCAGGGAAGTGACAGTAGTGAGGGGTCCCAGGAGGACACCCTGCTCCCCTCCCAGACTCTGGTCAACCTCCAGGAGAGAATATCCGTGCTTCAGCAGGACCTGCAGGAGACCAAGGACAACAACTCCAAATTACAGCAGAAGATCTCGGCCCAGCAGAACTCGGAACAAGTCATTGCCGAGCTCAAAACCCAGCTGGGACAGAGCAGGGAGGCCATTGAGTACCTGGAGAAGCAGCTGAAGTCCTACCAGGGCTCTTCAATGCAGGAGGTTCTGGAACTGCAGAGAGACGAGATTGCTGGTCTGAGGAGAAGGTTGTGTGACTCTCAGAACTCCTGTGTGCAGTTGAACCAATGGCTGGGGGATCTGAGTGGAGTTCTTGAGGGGCTGAGAGACGGGGAGGGACAGTACGCCAGCATCAAGCAGAAAGTCCAGCAGACCAGAAAAGTGGCCAAGTCACTGTCTCATATCCTAGGTATTTTTTTATTTTTAAATATCAGAAAGTTAAGGGTTTGGTCAATGTAATTTTGAAGCAATAATGTTTATAAAAATATTAGACCTTTTTTTTTTTTTTTTTAGGTATGATAAAGTCTTTACAGATTTAATTCATGTCTACTTATGGCTCTAGCAAATTAAAGTTAATGAGATTGTATATATTAAATCTATTTGGATTATTTTTTACTGGCAGTGGTGTAATTATCCCCTCACGCAACTTGTTGCAAAGGGGATATAGCATCGCTGCTATGCATGTGTGTATGTATGTATGTGTGTCTATTTCTCCCTTTTTAGCAAAATTCAAAGAAAACAGCAAAAAATAAAAATGTAGAGGTGGTGATTTACTTGATTAGTATTAAATTGACTCGTGTAACGTATCACATGTAATCTTTAACATTATCTTGCACGCTCAGATTCTGACAGCGATGATTCTGGGAATGAAGGTTGTCTTCCACAGAGCAATCACTCACCTGTGAAGTCTCCCAAGAAAGAAGCAAGAAGGTGAGATATAGATGTAACTGGAAAAAAAACTTGAAATGGATGTTATTCAAAGAGAAACCAGGAATTTCTAGAATCTCTCTCTGTTGCTTAATCTTTAACTGTGATTTTCAGGCTTGCAGGAGAGTTGGAGTCAAAGGAAGCAGAAATCAAATCATTGAAGGAAGAACTGGAAGAGAAGAAAGCCTTTATCGGTCGACTTAACACCAACCTTCTGATTGCCCAGAGACAGTTGTTAACCTGGCAGGATTGTGGGAAGGGATCATCCACCTCTGGCACCAGTGCTGCTGACGGAAATGTCTTTGAGAGTGGTCGGCCAGGGCCCAGGGAGGGATTCCTGAGAGACAGTCTGTCCCCCTCTTCTCAAACCTCCAACAGACTGGCAGGGGAGCAGGACACGTCCATAGAGAAAGTCAGGCACGGCAGTGGTATGACTCAGAGTTCTCGAAGGTCCTCTGACGACATTGAAGTGCAGGACACCACGGTGACTTCCACTCATACGCAAGGGTCTGTGCATTCCCGGAGAGACCGTATCCGAGACATGGATAAAGTGGATTCAGGAAGAAAGGATAATGCTCACTATGGGATGTTTGGATTTTGCTCGGATGAGCGTTTGTATGGTAATGCAAGGTTTGCCGATAGAGACATGTTTGAACAAAGTCTTTCTATGAATGGACATGGTGAAATGTCCTTCCTGGAAAATAAGGACTTTTACGAGGATGTAAGTAAATTCAGTGCGCTGGATGACACTCGTGTAACACAGCGTTCAAGTTTCATGAACAGGAGTGCGGCTGTTCAATCAGAAGAGGTTCATCAACTGAAATCCCGCCTAAATGTGATGGAGGACTTGAACAAGACTCTGAAGGATGAACTTGAGGCTTATGAAAATTTGTGTTCATCAGTGGGTATAAAGAGTTCCCCGAGGAAGTCTCCCCGAAAATCGACAGATGACAGTGATCTGTTGAGAGAACATCTGTCTGAAATCCGGGCACTGAGGATCAAGCTGGAGAAATCTCTCAAAGACAGCGAGAAGCTGAGCCAGAAACTACAGCAGGACATGGAGGAGTCCCATACATCAAGTATGTCTGATCCAGAGTTCTCTTTAAAAGTGTATTTCTATTTCTGATAAATCTCATACAACGTGTCAGTGGTTTAAGTGCATCTAGGGCTTGCAGCTTATTTGATATATTATAGGTTATTTTGCTTTGTAGGATTAGTGTAGTCAATTATTGCAAGTCAGTGCTTTCCCTCAATGACATAACAACTAAGCCTTACTGATTTAATATCTGGCAAATGAAAATTTTGTGTTTACTTTTCTTATGTTGCCTCATGCAAGGGGAAATAAAAGAATGGCATAAAAAAAGTTAATCATGCTTAAAGGATTAAAATAGGTGTAATTACAGGTAAATTACAATAGATACTAAATATAATATAACACTGACAAAGGGAGATAACTTTTAAGAATTGTAAAACTTGTTAATGTAAGGCATGATCTTAACAAAGCACTTTTAAACTTTTTGTTTGCAGTACCGATATTCTTAAAAGTGTATAAGGTGTAAGTGATTCAAGTAAATGATATTCTTTTAACCTGTATACTAACTGAGATTGTTATCTTTGTTTTAAACAGATAACACCACTAATGTTTACATGTACACCCAACACCAAGCACACATCAATGAACTACAGAGAGCCATCGACAAACTCAAGGCTCAGTTACGAGAAAAGGAAAACTGCATCACAGAGAAAATCACCATCATCCGAGAAAAAGAACGGATCATCCACGAATCCAAAACTGTCATCACAGGAAAAGATGAGAAAATCAACGAAATCCTGAAGGAGAAGGAGGAGTTGAAGCTGTCCAATCAGCAGACGTTGGTGGTACAGCAGAGGCGGATCGAGAAGCAGGACGAGATGATGCGACAGCTGAGAGACAAGCTGGAGCTACAGGTGGAGAGTCTGCACCAGCAGGAGTCCAAGCTGAAGGAGCAGTACGAGGTCATCCAGAAACAGGAGCTACAGCTCGCTCAGGTCAGTACAGCTTGCTCAGGTCTGTACAGCTCGCTCAGGTCAGTACAGCTTGCTCAGGTCAGTGCAGCTCGCTCAGGTCTGTACAGCTCGCTCAGGTCAGTACAGCTTGCTCAGGTCAGTACAGCTAGCTCAGGTCTGTAATGCTCAATAATTAGTGCCCTTACCTTTTGCACTAGTGGAATATCAACCTCTAAATTTGAAAGAATTTTTTTTTTTGTCTTATGAAAGTATATTAAAACGAAATTTCTTGTGGTAAATTTGTTTGTATTTTGATGATGTAACTCAAAATTTTTATGTATGATATAAAAATGTAATATTTTGTTTTGATAATTTTTATTTTCTTTTCATATAGGTGCAGGATAAATTGTCTGTGAAAGAGTCAACACTGGAAAAACAGTATGAGCTTCTGCATCAGCAGGACCTCCAGATAGACAAGCAGCGAGAGCTGATCAACCAGAAAGACCAGACATACCGCTCGCTGGAGGAGGAGCTAGAGAGCACCACCGCCAAACTTCAGCAGCTACAGAGGACTGCCACTACCACAGGCAGAGGGGCTGATGAGGAGTCAGCAGAGCGATGGAGGAAGGAGGCCCAGGGCCTGAGAGAGCAGGTGGAGAGGCTGGAGAAAACAGTCAGCTCCCAGAACAAGAAGATGAAGCAGCAGGAACAATGGCTGACGGAGAAGGACAAGACTAACTACAAGCTGCAGCAGATCCGAGACCGGCTGGACGACAACCTGAAGAAGTCGGCCAAGGAGATCAAAAGGTGAGTTAATCGTCGTAGTAGAATTAAAGACTACATCATACTCTTTGTGAGAATACGGGTAATATATCTAGACTTAATTCTTGCTATATTTCAATATTTTTTGGTTGCAGTTTATTGTTACATTGTACTGTTACTTTGATATGTAGTCTATTGTGTCAATTTAAAAAAAAAATTAGTATTTTTTTATTTTTTTTTATTTTAAAAGAAGCATTTCTGTTAAACATAGTCTCTGCAATAACTGTTCATATCAGTTGATATAAAAATAAACCCCTGTGCTGTGTTTTAGATTAAAGGAGGAAATGAGAACATTGAGAGATCAAGTCCAGGAAAACAAGGATTTGAATAAGACCCTTAAACTAGAATTGAGTGTGTATGAAAAGCTGGAGAATACAGAAAATCAAGGTCAGATGATCCAGACAAACCTCCTCTTCTCTCCAGTCCTCTATATCTTTAAATAGTTAGATAAATTAGGTCAAGGAGACATAGCTGGACTGTGATAAAAGCAACTTTTGTATAATCAATGTGAAGCATTTGTGATTGACATATAATTGTTTATTTTAATTTTCTTACTGACACATAGAAAGGGGTAATACATGTATGAAGAAATACTGTTTCTGGGTGATCCATTCCGAGTCGGCGTTATGATTTCTGTTTACATCTCATTATCTGTATACCTTACTTTGTGGTAGGCTGGAGCAATGGAGATGGGAAAAGCGGAGGATTTGACATGAGGGAATTCCTGACGGAGATCCGCCATCTTAGAAGTCAGCTGGAGAGGTGTATAGACACGAACAACGAGCTGAGGAAGAAGCTGGAGGAACACCTGGTGGCCAAGAACCAGAGACAGAGGGTGTCCATGACCAACGTGTACTACGCAAAGGACCCCAGCCCCGTCACCTCACAGGGTAAACTCCTCTCCACTCTCTATTGTCTAACCCTGTAAAGCTGTGGGCTAACTCGTTTATTTGTCCCTTTTTTCATGTAAAGTACATGCCGTACTTTAAATTCCTCTCAACTGGCTAACCTTGTTAAGCTATGACACCATTTGTTTTTTAACTTTTCTCTAGTACTGTTCATGCTTTACTACAGAATTGTCTGAGGAATTAAAATACATATAAATGATTTCAGGCATTTCAAAGACATGATTTTCATAGAAGGCCCATTTGTTTTTTAGGTACAGATGCACCTGACGGACTGCCGAGTACGGAGCAGATGTCAGGTGGATTCAAAGTCCGCCACGAATCAGTGGAAATCATGAGGGGCACTGCTGATCACGACTCTATGAACAGCGTGTCCCAGGATTCCTGTATCAGTGACTGTGCTTCAGGTATGAAACTTTTGAAAAAAAGATATTACTGGCTTCTTTTATCTATTTAATTTTAAAAATAGGTCCACTATTTGCATAAAATCATGCTTTATGGTCAACACAGGTACTTCATCAAATTTTGGGAAACCTGGATTCGGAGTTTCCACCTGGCCGCTGATGGCTGATAATCCCCTGCAGGCCATGAAGAGTAAGTCCAGTCCTGGTGGGACACTCGACAGGGTCGACCTGAGTGTGATGTCCACCAAGCTCCACCACTCTGACGGAAATCTCTCCTACCATGTGGATGATCCGCCTAGTCTTGTGGCTGGTAGGATAATAGCTTCTCATCATCATTTAAAAAAACCCTTATACAATGATTATAATTATACTGTATACAGGGTTATTTTTGCCCTGTGTAATATTCGCCCTTCTACACTTGCAAATAGTTTTGCCCCATCTTAAATTCGCCCAGACCAGACATAGTTCTGTATTAAGAGAGATAGTTTTGGACATCGGAATTCGCCCAGTCTCACTGACAACAAGGGCAAAAATAAAACGGGGGCGAATATTTCCCTGTATACAATATTCTGGTACAATGTAGCAGAAATTGCCCAGTGTAGAAAAAAGGAAATCTTCATTACAGCTTTGTCTTATACAAAAATACATCATGAAAATTAAAGATAATGATTTGAGAACATGGAAAAGATTCACATGCTTTGCTCAACTGTCTTGCTTGAAATCAAGATTTAATGATGCATGACTTATGCCAAAACATTGATATTGTTTTGTATTGTGAAAATATTGAATACATAATTGAGAGATCATTTTGAATTCTATTGCCAACACAGAAATGACTTCTCATCGGGTGGATTCAGATCTGCGGACTTTGTTTGCCATCGGGAAACTGGACGATTACGAGAAGCTTAAGAAGGAGTGCGGGGAGACCTCTGTCGTACTGAAAGGGATGGAGGCTCGCATTCAGGAAAGACTGAAGATATTCCGAAACATGTCCCCAAGAGAGGTAAGTGTATTTATAAATCACACACATCTTGTGCGTGTTTTTTCTGTTATATCCATTGTCAGTGGTGGAGGTATAGCCTTAAAGTCAGTGCAGGTTAATGGTGCTATAATGTCATCACAATTAATTCTATTGTCGAGTCGTGTTGAAAAGGCGACTCGCTCTGTTTATAAGAATGTCATTTGAAATCATGATTAATTAAATCATTGCTCACCTTTTTTCAGTTCATCAAGGTAAATTTGGTATTCAAGCATCATAATCACCCAGAACCTATGATTTTATTTATTAATTTGTCTAGCAACTAATTATTTTTGCATGATCCGAATTATGCAAGATGCATTATGTATTGGTTCAGAATGTGTACATATAATTATTTATTTTACATATATGCAATAAGAAACAAGTAATGCCTTGAAAGTTACATAATACATGAATATTCAAATAGCATGCTTTTAGTCAGGGGCATCAGGCGTCATGTTATTAATGTTTTGTGTAATAAGAAGTTGACCATTTTAGAACAGACTTTAAAGTCCTGTAAATCATGTACTGGTTTTATAACTTTTTCAAAAGCTGTTTGATCACATGAATATCATATTTAAAAAGATAAAAGACCAAGCTCGTTCCTATCAATGCCTTCACATATCGGGTGTTCAAGAGCCCAAATTCTGTAAAAGAATTTTGTGGCTTAATACTGTTTTACATGCCAGTATGTGGTTTTACAAGTGTATGTGTATGTGCCTATCTATTTTTGCATGTGCGTGTATGAGTATGCTATATCCTTACTGTTACGGTTTGCCAGATTATCATATTCATATACATGTATATATATTTTATTACATGTATATGTATTGCCTTATTTTAGGTTTACTGCATCATTCGGAGCCGTTTGTTATGGTATTATGGTACCAAACACTAGTGCATGTAGAAATGTTGATATGGGCCGTGCATCTGTTATGAAAAAAAACATTATTTAATAATTTACTGTATTCTCATTAAAAAAAGGAAACCTGTACATAAACTTGAAAATTAGCCTGAATTCTCTTAAAATTATGAATTCCTATCCCAAGAACTTAAAAAAGTATTGCCATGTATTGTATTTTAGTTCTGATTCTGACTTTCACTTTCTGTTGCTTTGTAGAACATGGAATACAGCACCCTGAAGGAGCTGTCCCTCAGTGTGGAGAACCTGAGGATCTGTCTAAATGAGGAAAAGTCCCTTCTCAGCTGTTTCTGGACCAGCTCCCTCCCCAAGGAGGGTGTCGAGTCCAAGCTTCTGTTTGAGGTAGAATATTAAGAATTTTGTGTCTATTATGCCTCTTTGTTTTACCATGTAAATGTATTTAGTTACAGGTTGTACATGTAAATATTGGCTCCAAAATTTAAATTGCCTAAATTTTCAAAGACAAAATAATCAATGACTTAATGACCAAATATTTGAACAAAATATAATTAAATAAAGCACCAATATTTCAAGCTACTTTTTGAGACAGGAGACTTCAAATTTTTATAATGTCAAAATTGTTCAATAGCATCGACAGGTAAAATTTCATAAACTTTTTTAAAATACTTTTTTGGTGTGAGAACGAAAACTAAATAATAAACTTTACTGCAGAATGAATCCCTGAAGAATGAGTTATTGGCCATCAAGTCCAAGTACTCGTTCCTGGCCCAGTTTGTACAGAGTGCGGAGGAGCGACTTCACGCCACAAACCAGCAGAAACAGAACATGGAGGACTTCATCTACAGGCAATGTAAGTAGGAGGGGGCGTGGCACCACGGCAGGAAGGGGAAGGGATTGTTGCATGATGGTCTTGTTTTATTACCTACCAAGTTCAGTTCTAAAAGCATGATAAATTATTCATGATAGGACATATGCTAAATATGAATCTTGTTCTGTTATTTCTGCCCTAAGCAAGAAATTTGAGATTTTTTTTTCTTTTTTTTTTAAAAGAAATTTTTTTTTTTTTTGGATAGTTTTTAGACAAGATAAAGAAATCTTTTCTCATTGAATAGTGGTAGCTGAATTAGTATGCAAATGAAAATAAAAATTAAGCTTTCCAATTGTTTAAATAAAATATTAAGTTGAGAGAGGAAATAAATGGCAGTAGATAGGGTTATCTCCACTTTTAATAGGAAAAAGATAAAAAATAAAATTTTAATCACAGAATTTTTATTCCAAGTTTACGATTTCTTTCTGTATTATGCATGCATTGACGTTTTGCAGACGACAAGTTACTGACGAGTGTGTTGACCACTGGTCAGTTTAACTTGGCCATGGTTCCGGGCGGCACAGCATGGTTGGTTGATAAATCTCAGCTCGCTTGGTTTTTCTGTGTGTTCACCCATCTCCATTTTATTTTTGTCATCAAAGCTAAACATCATCAAATTCTTAAATTTTTATCTTTATTAAAATGTCTAGCTTCTAAATCATTTTCTGTTTTTTTATTTCAAATTTCATGAAACTAATTTCTAATATCATGTACATGTACATACTTTTTTGTGTGGCTTCTAGAATCATCAGCTTGAACACACATTTTGATGGGTCATCTTTTCAACCTGTTCCATGAATACATGTATTCCCATTTTCCTCTTTATCATTTGACACAAAACATTAGTTTTTAGC
This sequence comes from Magallana ariakensis, assembly GCA_020458035.1. Taxonomy (NCBI): domain Eukaryota; kingdom Metazoa; phylum Mollusca; class Bivalvia; order Ostreida; family Ostreidae; genus Magallana; species Magallana ariakensis. The sequence continues at coordinate 36,009,307 of CM035815.1, forward strand.
ACTATTTTTATAAGCTTTTTCAGAACACATGATATTCTCATCATATCACTTAAATTTCTATGAATAATTAGAGAGACATAGAGTAGCTGAATCTCTTTCTTTCTTCTCTTAAATTTTTTTCTCGAGAAAAATATTAGATTAAATATCTTGAACTTTTGAAGGATCAATTTTATATTTTTAAGAAGACAAATATTAGCAAAGCATGATTAAAGGGAGAAAAATCCAATACACACACACACACACCAAAAACTTCTTTAAACACTGCAATATGCCTTTTATGGAAACAACTTTTGTTCCACTTTTATTTTTAACTTTGCAGTAAAAAAGACTACCAAGGTGATGGTGCATGCCCGTGGAAACTTTGAGAAAAACTTGCTACAGTACGGGATGACGGAGAAACAAGAAGACAGCCGGAGGAAACGGGGTTACAGTGGTGACCCTCCCGTGTGTAAAGACAAGTAACCGAGTGGCTCCATTGTGTGATAACAATGCAGCGTTCAAATGTGGACATCGTCTGATGATAGCAGCATTTGTATCACCACCTGTTCTGATTGTGACAGGACAAGTTCCCACAGTGTGTTAGATTTACAGGAATGCACTGTGTATTAGAAGAAAAAACCTGCAATTTGACTCTCATAATGAGAAAATGAAAGTATAGGTCACTGCCTGATATCATAACTTGTGGTTACCGGTTTATAAAGAGAAATGGTTGATGTAATATGAAGCCATGCAGCAGACGATTGCTCATCTCATGTGACTTGAACCAGAATGAACTGGTTCAAACCCGAATCTCTGAAGCTTGCTTTGGTGATTTGACCCAATGTGCCAATGATTGACATGTTATTTTTATGTTGTTTTTCTGCATGTTGTGTTGAGAATCGGTATATTTTTTTTTTTTTTTTTTTGTGCAGACCACAGTTCACTTGCCACGGAATAACAAAAACACTTAAATCATTTGTCATGTTCATTATGAGGGACCAATGGCATTGATCAACTTTAAAACATCATTGGTTATTTTTTTTTTTCATTTGCATCAACATTATACAGTTATATTTTGTTGATTTAAAGAATGTATATTTTCATTTAATGTAACACCCACTCTTGTCATAATTACAGTGTTGTCTTCCTGTTCATGTATAAATATCAGACTTATTTTTGTGTGCAATACATTGTAATGTATAATTTATTAGCCAGAGCTTTCAACAGGTTCTGCTAATGTGTCTAGATCGAATGTCATTTAAAATGGCAAGCTCAAACAGTGGGAAGAATTTTGTACTACGGTAACTTATTTGTAAAAGAGGAAAAATCATACCAAACATGTATTTATTCAATCAGATAATCAAAAATATTGGTCTCTTCAAGGAATAAAATGTATAAAATTGATTTGACATTGTTTTGTGCTATTTTATACGGTACATCTCTGAATACGATGTGAAGACCCTACAACTATAAAAGCAGTAATTTGTCTTCTTGCATTGATGTAAATAAAACATTTACAATGTACATGTATTAATTAAGCATGCTTAAAATATCATTGCAGATTTTAACATTTGATCATGAGAGCCTATGAAATTGATATAGAAATAAAAACACAAAAATTATCAGTTTTTCTGCAAAGGATATGATGTTTTAAAAATGTCTCTACCAGCTATGACAATGTAACTTCAAAGGATGTATATTCTGTACCTTGCCTTCAAGCATCATGAAAAACTTGCAGCCAGTCTCGCATAAGCGTGTGTGAGCCTGGCCGTTTTTTTTTCCCCTCAAGATGCCCTACAAGGTGTGAACAAACTAAGTCAAAATAAAATGAATATGTTTTTCTTTTCTAAGTATCTTGCATACCAAGCTACAGTGGGATCCCACTATCTAAAACAGTGGAGTCTGTATCTAGCCTACAGCCTACAGCTGTGGGCAGTTTATGGTGATCTTGACCTTTTATCTTTGACCTTGACAAGAATAAGATTTTTCCTCTTGCCCTTAGCAACTAATGTGCTAGGTAAAATAATCCTGTCTCGAAGGTTATGTATATAGTCTGTATCTTTCAGACAAGGTGTGAGCAGGCAGACATTTACAATATACATTGGGTTGTACTTACCTATAAATGGACATGCAACCCCCCCCCCCCCAAAAAAAAAAAAAACCCAAACACCCAAAAAAACAACTTATGGTCTTAACTTCATTAAGAGGATATTTATTACATGTAAAATAAAAACCAATTGAAATATATAAAATGTGGAGCAACTGAGCACAAAAGAAAAACATGGATTTATTGGAGAGAACATAATTTCAATTTGTAATACATGTATCTGTAAAAAAAAAATATTCAAGAGATGACTTCCTTTTTTTCATACTACAACATATGATTATTTTCTATCATTTTCATAAGGAAAAACTACAGTATATGCAATTAAATATTTTTTAAGAAAAAAAAAAAAATCAAGTTTTCAAGTCTGATTACCGGTAATAACGAGAGTCTCTACAAGTCATTATAAACCAATATGCAACAGCAAAAATTGCAGCATTCACTTCAAATCCATCTATAGGTTAATGTCGCACAAAGATAGGAAATAATCAAAATCTTTGTCTAGTTCAATATTGTTGATTCCTACACATCTAATTAGTATTGTCATGTTTGTCTTATAGCTGCAGGTTTGTAGCTCCCGGTCTGAAAAAATTTGGATGGACGACCTGGGATCCAGGTTGTCCCTCCGAAAATTTTTTTTAAGACTTGGAGCTACAGACCTGTGGCTAGTTTGTCGTATTGCTTCAAACTTGGATTTTAAATTATAAATTGAAAAAATACAAATAAACCCGAATATTGCACTTCATTTCAAAAATTAATCAGATCTTTAGATTTATCTTTAAATTTTATTATGCAAAAATAACTTAAAATCTCGAAAAAGAAAATGGACTTAATTTAAATACATACCTATTTAAAATGATACATAAACAGCAAAAGTGTAAAAATCTTAGCACTACATTACATGTCAGTAGCTTTACTGATATCACAAAACAATAAATATAAAATTACACAAAAAGAAATTAAAAAAAATAATTTCTCTGTTAATTTTATTGGAAAATATATTGAACCAAAAAACGCTCTGGTTCTTCAACAGTAAGTTGAGCAAAAAAAAAAACCCCACTTGGGTTCCAAATACCTGAACTGGATATAAAATGGTGCATTAGCAAATTGGTCATCTTTGCTAGCCAAGGGTTTTCAGAGCAGAGTGGACCGAAAACCCTTGGCTAGCGAAGATGCAAATTGGTATAAACATTGAAATTTTTTAATTTATTGTTGACCTAAAGATTTAAGGTCAGACACGACCTATCTTCCATTTTTTTCTATTTTTTTTATCTCCACAATGTGAAGATTTCCACTGAGTAATTCCATAATTATATTTTCATGTTATATGATACTTTTTTAATTTGGATAAGTTTTAAATTGAAATATTTACTATGACTTTATATATAAGCATTCAAATGCATTTTGCATGCTATTTTAATGAAAATTCTAAATATTCTAGCTCCAAAAATAGCCTGGTCATGTACCCTGAATTTTTGGGAATTATCAGGTTTAAATGTTAATAAATTAGGAAAAATATATCAAGGAAAATTATATAATATTGAGGAACGTCTCGTGTGTCCTTAAAGTCATTATTGTAACTAATGAAACTGTCAATTTATAACAAGGATTTTAGTAAGTTGTAGAAATGGATCAGCTTTTAGTTTGAGGTAGCAGTGGAGAATAAACTAAATTGTAAACCAACTTTTGATACAACTATATTTCACAATTTTTTGTACCTGTTTGCAGTGACTATTTACACCTGTACAGTTGTGAGCTGTTTTAACATATTATATCTGGCACTGTACCTTGTGATTCAGATGTAGGTACCGGTAGCCATTGAAGATGATACTAATGTAATTCTCTACAACTAGCATCAAGGGGAAGACCCCTTATTCTTGAGTAGTATAAATCAAAGTATAAATCAAAAAGTTGTTAATGAACATTTAAGGACTGGTTTGGGGAAGAAATAAATATTTGCGATAAAAAATTAAAGGCTCTTATGCACCTTGCGAAAATTTCTCGCACTTAAATAAAAGTTGGATTATAGGTTGAAAAATAAGAATCTCTCAAACATACATGTATGGTGGTCTAAAAAATACCAGTACTGGTGTTAACAAATTCTTCTTCCCTAATTAACAGACAATAATTTCCAAAGTGAGTAAACTAATATATAACACTTGTATCAAAATCTATAATGTTCTCTCCTCAATAAACCTCAGGAATCGCTCTGCGTAGATATCGGGTGGCACAGTGGAATGGTCACACGTACAGTTCTTGCAGACTTTCAGGACACGAGCAACCTGTTGCTTGCACTCGTATTGTGTAAAGAAATCGATGATGCCCATATAATATCTTGAATGAGATCCGTCGATGACATGCAACGGGTTCTTGCACTCTGAAAGAAGCAACCTCCTATTGGCCGAATCTTCCAGTTTAGTGGAAGTTGAACCCAAAAGACTTCCTAAGCTGGTGAAGGTTGAGCAGCGCTTACTGGCTGTGAAACCTTTATCTCCAGCCTCTTCCTGAGTTTGCGTTGGAGGTTCTCCTGCTTCCTCTTCTATGACGTCTGCATGGTGAACTTGATTACTAAGCACACGAGCCTTGTCCAATATGGACGATGGTTTGCGTTTAGCGTATGACCTGAATAAAAAGTAAATGAAAGAGGTCAATGGAGAGAGATATTCTTAATTAAACTTATAAAAATAATAAAACTACTCTCTCTCTCTCTCTCTCTCTCTCTCTCTGTATTCCGTCTCTGTATACATTATTTAAAAATTGAATAATATATAAAAATCAGATGGCAAAGAGTCATTTAAGCACCGCAGCTCGTTTAATATTAAAAAATAAGATTATCAATATCTCTTGAATAGGACAAATAACAAAGTACCATAGCTGACATACTTTCTCATTCTGTCCACAAGGTCTACAAATGTCTTCTGTTGGTCGTCTTTGTGGAGTTCGTGGCGGCCCAGGAGAAGACTGTAATCTTGTACGCCCAGATCTCGCAGGAAACTCACGTCATGGCGTAGTTGTCGTAGGAACCAGTCACGCTGATTTCCTGAAATGCGCAAAGATCTTTTTTTCAATCTATACAGATGTTCTGATTTGGTAATGCTACCGTACCTCTTCTCACCAAAAAATTTAGAAAATCTAGTTTTTATTAGATTTGATTTTACTGTATGTTTTAATCATAATCTAGCTTAAAATAATATTAAATTTGTTTCTGTCTACTGGAATTTTGATTATACTGTGGATATCTCTTATGAAATTTTATAAAAATTTTCATATAATTTTTTTTTTTTGAAAGAGGAATATCTTACATGCATATAACTCAACCAAAACTTAATATTTATATCATTTAATCAAATAAGTACACTGTAATATAGAAACTATTTAATATAAGTTTTTAAAAAATGCAAATAAATCACCTAGGTCAATGCTATCATTGTAAAAATTCTGATCCTTTAAAACATGCAAAACGCCTTTCTCCTCTGGGTAGGGCTAAGAAAAAAGCAAAATATGTTTCAATGTCTTAAAGGTCAAGTGTAATGGTTATAAATAATGCTCCGTATGCCAATAAATGATCAATATTATAATAAAAAGTTGATTCAGAATAATCTTGCAATAAAAATTTATCATAGAAATGTATCTGCAATTAATTTACACATTGATTTGCATTACTGAAAATTTTGCAATTAATTATTTAAAAAACAAAACCACACACTTTTTGATATCTTCCACCAAGACAACCCTTTAAATCAAATCTGGATTCAATTCTCTCAACAGGGAAAAATACATTTTGCATCACCAGAAAATACATCTGAAATATATGGAGTGTATATTAGTTCATGAGATAATTAAAATAGATGAGACAATTTTAAGGCAGATAAAAAGATTGATTAAAAAAACCCCAAATCTGGTTTACTCAAATATTATTGATTATGCAATTTGCTTGCATGCAATATTACCTCCCTTAGGCATTTTGATTTTTATATTTTAAGTGTGATTATTTGTAAAATATCTATTAAACGTCCCATTATTTTTGTACAATTATGTTAACTTAACATAAATTTAAATAGTGTTTAAAAGATTTTGAACATGGACTTATTTATTAAAATACTAATCTGAAAAAAAGTTTCGTAAAAAATGTTTTAAGAATCATAGTTTCGTAGTATTTAAACTGTCCAAAATTGTTTACCCAGTGAGCACCGGGATCACACCCGTGTGGCTTAGTGGAAGATTTATTTGGCAAATAGCTAAGGATGGAATCCTTAGTTTAACCATATGTATGTTAATTACTTTATATTTACATCTACTGAGTATGATTCCCTATATTCTGTACAGAACTTTACGGTTAATTCATAGCTCTATAGAAACTGACAGGACTGAAATCTAAACGCCCTGTTTATTGATTGGTTGAAACCTACAGCAACCTATGAAAAATCACGGACTGCACAAAATACATGTAATCATGATGATGTCAGACTCCAATTTCTATAGGAGATGATTTGGCTGTTTCTTTTGGCTAACATATTGGTCTACATTAACAGTAATTTAGTGAATTTTACTTATTTTTTACAATCAATTTATAAATTTGTTAAAAGAAAAATGTAAATATAAACAATAAAATGTATTTTTTCTGCAGTATATGTCACCACCTTCATATCCTGCATGAACCACCAGAGAAAGCATTTTATTGTTTAAATACCCCCAAAGAGATGAATCAAACTTCATAATTTTTATATCACATAATATTTAATAATGTGTATGGCGATTTTTACGACATTAAATTCTCTTTTATTACAATTACAATGAAGTCAATCATAAAAATATTGATTCCAAATGTTTTTACTGGTAAATTGTGCAATCTTAATCGGTTTAAGTTATGTAAATTAATTAATCATTGACAAACAATTATTTACAGTTAATGTATTAGATCTGAGTACATTTGAAAAGTACTATACATAAATATTTATAGTTACACAAATATGCATGCCAAGCTTGAAAAGTGTATATATTCAGGGGCATATAATCGATTAAGTTCTAATTATTGGAACTTAACCACATTCTACATGCATAGTTTTGATGCATCACGCGAAAAATAAAAATAAGATTACTCTGTTGATTTATTAGCTATGCAAATTCCAAACAGGGGTCTGACCCCCAACCACTCTAGATTTGCGAATGTTCTGTGTATTTAAGACGAGAGTCCTACCTTGGGTTGGCCTGAGACATTCACAGAAAAGAGTCCTAAGAATTTGACAATCAGAGAATGAGGGTAATTCTGGAAATGCATCAGATAGTCTCTGTAATATGAACAAAAAAAAAAAAAAGAAATATATCATGCTTTTTTCAAACAAGCATATTCTGAGAGAATTGCTTAATAAGCAATACAATGTCCGCTACTGGCACCCCCAATTTTCAAACAAGCATTCTGAGAGAATTGCTTAAACAACACTTGTCCTCTACCGGCACCCCCAATTTCAAAACAATTGTCATTTTATGTGCTAACGAAATAGGTCTGGAAAAATTCGATTAAAGATTTTTTTAAAGGACAAATGAGTTGTAATAATTAATAACTTTAAAACCAGTGGATAAAAAGTAATTAATGCAAGTCAAACTTGGTTAGAGGTAATTGCTGTTTTTGATGGAATGGCACAGTAGGATCTGAACGAAAAAGACCTGTTTTTCCTATTTATTACCCAAGAATGGACATGAAGAATTCCAAGTAGTACTTCTTGTCTGTTTTCAGGATGAACTGCTGATCATGACTGCAAATTAAATGAATCGATCAACTTAAAAAAGTAGAAAATCATAAAATTATAAACTCATCCTCATAAAGTTGTAAACAACATGCAGAAACATTTTTTAACAAAAAATCATTGAAAAGCAAAAGGCCTGGGGTTTCAATAATTTTTAGAGAAAAAAACCATCAAAAACAAAACATAAGGTATTGTTTGTTTTTGTTTCATTTTTTTGTTTGTTTGGTTTTTTTTTTTTACCTAGTCATGCAAATCTAAAGTTATCCCCCTTTAAATTTGATAGACAGAATTACCTGAGAAAGAAATCCTGCCCACTTCTGGAGTTGCTTACAAACTCCATATACTCCAGGTCATCTGGAGCTACTGACGACACAAAGGTGTGGTCTGAGACGGACACTGCTCTCCTGATGCACGCAAACACAGAACTGGCATAGCTCCGGAACTTGAATTTCTGTATAAAAGAAAAGAAAAATTGAATTTTAAATTTTAAATAGTATATTTTGTGAATTTTACAACTTTTGACATATTACATAAAAATTGATTACTAAAATGGGCTCAACGATGACTTATTAATTAAAATTTCATTGAATAGTGATGGGTATGGGCAGCCGCAAAATATTACATGTACCTAAAACTCAGCAAATACTAATGTATATAATGAAGCTTAATATTCATTACCGTAAAACACGCTTATCATAAAACCGTAAAACACGCTTATAACAAAGTGCCAGGGATGGGTGATTTTACTTCATTATTATATAAGCGTAATTTGTTATATCCGTCAAGTTTACAACATGTAATAAAGTCATGGGGAATGAAAATCACTTCGCTGTAAGCATAAATTCATTATAAGCGTGTACGCTATTACCGTGTTTTACTGTATTACCTTTCCTTGACTAGTGTAGATTGTTTTACTGTGTATATGGCAAAAGTCTTCTTCTGTCAAGTTATCCTATAAGAAAATGAACAGTTCAAATCACATCTTTGGAATCAAAGGTATTTAAAGAGGGAGGAGTGTAGTAGTTGAGGCTAATAAAGACTATGGGTATCTATCATCTCAAATATTGCCACAATAAAAGCCCGAACATGTGCTTATTTTCAGTAATTGAAATGATCCCCATGGCAAAGTGAACTGCCTATTTTAGCAGTAGATAGGCAGTTCTTAGGCAGTTTTCAAATTACCGGTATTTGGCAGTTTTCATGCGAGGATCCAGAAAATTTTTCCAGGGGGGGGGGGGGGGGTCCGAAGGATAATTGTGTTTGCCAGGCATATGTCCGAGGCATATTTTCGATAATTTTACTATGTAAATTTAATAAATTTTCATTTTCCGGGGGGACCCCCCCGACCCCCCTCTTGATCCGCACATGGTTTTTAAGTTTTAAGCAGTTCCAAGCAGTAAGAATTTAGTGGCAGTTCATAACTGCTTTAGGTGAAAGTGTAAGCAGTTATTCTAAGCAGTTTTCTTAGCAGTCTTTGCAGTATAAGCAGTTATAGCTTAATACACATCTCCCAGGGGACTTGCATCATTCTAGAATTCATTTCCAACCAGTTACTAATCTGGGTCACTGGCCACCAGGCCACATAAACTGACCATTCAGAATCAAGATGAGAGATAACAGGAAGTTGTTGGGTTGCAAATTTTGAATGTATCAGTGGCATGAGGGACAGTTAAGAGTGCATGTGATTTTCATGACAGGAAATGTTGTGCCTGGGCAAACTCAAGTAAATTTATGGAATTTAATTATGTTCTAAGGATATTACACATTGCTTTTAAGGTAAAACATTTCAAATAAACTTTCATTAAACAGTTTTACTGGCCTGGTTAGATCACTTAATTAAGGGTTTACTTTACCTCGGTATCCCCACACAGCAATAGAGTCATCCATAGCAAATACAAATACAGTATGTTATTTTAGATACATAGTCAAATATGAATTTTTGTGATAATCAACAGTAATATCTTTCCTACACTGGGTTAATTTTGTGCAGTTGATTGTATTTACAGCAGATCTATTGAGCTATTAATGGAAAAGTTATTAAAAATGATTATTACAACCATGGATACGGCATTTGCTCTGTAAGAAGTAAATTTACCATCAAATATTGTCAAGAAGTCAAGAGAAGAGCAATGTTTTATGGTTTGAGACGGGCCATATTATAGACCTGTCCTGACCCTGTGTAAGGTGTTACTTACTGGCATTATTTAATTGCATATATTTGGAATATCAGATTCAAGTAAACAGTTCAAAGTCAAGGAAAATAACTGCTAATGAACTGCTTTTGAAACTGCTAATGAACTGCTTAAGAACTCCTAGGAACTGCTTAAGAACTGCCTATGAACTGCTTAAGAACTGCTTATGAACTGGTAAGGTTAAGAAACTGTTTATTTTTACTATGTGAGTATGAAATTGAAAGCAGTTCAGTTGGCTTAAACAAGAAGGGTTAGGAAACTGCCTAAATGATGCAAACTGTTAAGGTTAAGGAACTGCTTGATAACTGCCTTCCACTTTGCCATGGGGATCGAGCAATCTGTCCCTGTATCTCTATTATCTTAACTCAGTCTTATAAATGACATCAAGATGTATATTTTAACACCAAATTCTACTCTCGAATGCACTACCCATGTTCTGGATAGCTCAGTGGCAGAGTTCCTGACAAGAAAACTCTCAGGTCTGATTCCCAGTCCAGCCACTAACCTTCTTTTCCTAATACAATATATGTATATAAGCCCTAGCTGCCTACCTTTCATTACAACTGAAATATAACTTGTGACCCTTACCTTGACACCTAGCTCTGGATGTTTCTCAAACAGGTCTTTGATTCCTTCCCTGATGCATTCCAGCGCCCTGTGGCGCTGGTGGTTCTCGTTCACGACGATCACGTCCTTCCTCTGCCATCTTTTCCATGCCTTCACCCACCTATTGTTTGCCAACGATCTAGAAAACTGCCTTCTAGGTGTTGTCATGTCTCAGGTCATTTCAAGTTGTACTGGCTCTGTAAATACACCCCCATGATCTGAACAAATCACCAAACCTCGAATGATTTTTTAAAAAGTCTACATTTGCATGGGTGAGCTGTCAATTTTTTTTCCCACTAAGTAAACATCAAGTAATATTTATAGTACGTGGTTTAAATTCTGTAAATACATTGCAATGAATTTGCGTCGTTGTGATGATGCAGAGTGCAGACACATTCAGATTGAACACTCTGCATCCAATTAAATTGTATTTGTCATAAAAAGTTAGAGCTAGCTGCTTCAGCTAGATTCAGCCTGCTACCTGTAAATGTACATTGATTTCTCTGGTGTATATACACTGTAATCATGCAGGGTTCTGGGCCAAGCAGCCAATCAACCACAATCGCAGGAGAAAAAAAAAACACAATTTTTTTCCAATAAAACATCTTTTCGTCACTCAGTTGTTTAATTCATTACATGTACACTGTTTAAACTGTTGATTAACAGATACACTTTTTAAACTTACCTATAAATTCTTTTATCTATCTGTTTATATCGACCATTACGTAGGAATATAGTAACCATCAAGAATTTGAATTCATGTTGCATATGGACACAAACAGTATTACCTACCTTTTATAGTTGACTGACAGTATCATTAATCTTCAGTGCATGACAACTTGTAAACAATCATCGCGATCGGAACTTCTCGGACCTTTTTGAGTTTTACTTTCACTTTTCCTTGAACTTGAAGTAATATGTGAGTGTGACCGATTCAATCTTGGAAACATTGTTTTTCATGACCATGAACTCAAGACTTCTCACAGATACCGATGATCTTGAAAATAATGAAAATGACAGTGCGACACACGATGCAGATTCAAAGACATTAACATCAACGATAAAATTAGAGGATGAGAACGTAGGAAACATAAGGTTTTACCCGCCTTTATTTATGCAACGATACTCATTTACAGCTAAAGTATTGGAAAAACACGATGTAAAATGGGTAGGTAGGTCTATTTTTTTTTTTTTTTTTTTATTTTTTTTTAGACTCTTTTGGATTTCTTGATAGTCATACACGTTTAAATATAATTATAAAGTTAATTCACCAGTTCAAGGATTAGGTGTGCCTAAGTTGTTAGTGGGGATGTTAAATAGTGTGGGATGAAAAATTGTGCTTTCACAAATTAATCACACATTGTCCCAAGCGACGGCAAATTATATAATGCACAATCCTTTCCTATGCAAACCATGGCCAGAGAAGATGCCTACCGATCGATATACAGTAAAAGATCTATATAGCTCTTTTTTATTTACATGAGTCTCCAAAATAGAACACAAAGATGATGAAAAGGATATCAATTAATTTCATTGCTACATATACTATAGTCTATTACTTATAGGTTTGCTACTGACTGTCTAAAGTCTTCTACCGAGTCCCCACAAATTTCTGTAAACAGTCAGTAACAATTAAACCTAATAAGTGTTTTGATTTGTCGAGGCAAAACAAATGTATTTGATGCTTATAATTTGATCAAAATTCATTTTATAACCTGACTCTGTTATATACCTGTGTGTTCTTAAGGAATAAGGAATCATTCTTTGAGTATTATGATCGAAGTGATAATTTTGGTTGGGGCATGATCAAATCTATCATAAAGCCCTTCGGGCTTTATTGGATTTGATCATGCCCCAACCGAAATTATCACCTCATAACATTCATAAAATGATTCCTTATTACTTATATTTATATAATTTTCAGCAATTGTACGATTAAATATTTGATAAATTAGCAAACCCTGCTTGCTAATTATACCTCATTTGAATTTATTAGACTGTATAGTACAAAATCGATACATAGTGTTATTACAGGCAAAAACACTGAAAAATTTCAATATTTTCAATTACAGGTGGCTGATCTGGGTTGCTCGGAGTGTGGAATCATTCGTTTCTACAGGGAGGTTCCATCGCTACACAAGATACAACTAGTGGATATTGACAGACCTACATTAGAATTCATTAAATATCTAATCAAGCCACGCCCATCTGATTACATATTCAAGAGGGAAAACCCACTAAGTATTGAAATTTACGAGGGAAATGCAACAGATTTAGACCATAGAATAATAGGATGTGATGCAGTTTCAATGGTTGAATTGTAAGTTATATAAACTTAAGGTTTGTTAAGGTCTGTGCATATATTTCAAAATAGATTATTTCCTTTCAAACAGCGGTTTCTTAATTTTCTTAACCTTGAAAATAATGTTTTTGAATAAAATATTTTCATGTTATAGTAGTAACTAATGAATCAAATGCAGCATGAACATGTCATTGTCTCAAGCCACGATCTGGACTCTGGAGTCCACATAACTCTCACCCACCTGTGGCTGCTTGAGCACATTAAGTACTATCATAAAGCTTTACTCGCATTGGTCAATATTTTAATGAACTACGATATATTCTTATCTCAAGCAATCATGGCCAGATGAGAGAGGATCGTACATATTGACTGTGGTATTGCAATGATGTGTACATTTATGATACAACTAAAAAATGTTAGCAATAGAATAAACATGAATTTTTTTTTCTCCCAGTATAGAACACTTGTATCCAGAGACTCTGCATCAAGTTGAGGAATCAGTGTTTGGCCGCCTTCACCCCTCCCTCATTGTAGTAACCACCCCTAACTTCGAGTTTAACAGCCTCTTCCCAGGAGAGCCGAGATTTAGACATTATGACCATAAGTTTGAATGGACCAGAAGTGAATTTCAAATGTGGTAATCTTCTTTTTTTTTTTTTTTTTTTTTTTTAATAAAATAAATCAAAACTTTTGATATGTGTTTTAAAATCTTTGTTTGTGAAGAGTCAAATTTGTATATATCTATAACCAAAGATTGGATTATCCTTTTCAAATAGAGTATACATTGTAATTGTATTATATAAATACTTCCAAGTCATAAAGAAACAGGCTAACATGTAGACATTAGCCTGCTGCCAAATATTATGTTGATTTTCCTGAATGGAATACTATCATTAAATAATGTGGAGGCCAGTTTTTGGTATAGATTATCAACTTTACAGAGGTTCTTTGGGATGTAATGTCATGGATTCTCTACTATCATAATGATCGAATAGTTCAGGATGTATATTTGGTCACGAGGGGGCAGGGACTACAAAATCCATGAAAATTAAGCCACAACAAATTCTAAAGATTCTTAAGCGGTTAATTTTAAATTGCAGTTAGTCTTGGACTGAATTCAAAGAAAAACATGAAGGCAATAATATGTAAGGTCAGTTATTGGTTGTGTGCTCTTTTTGCAGGGGTCAAGATATCTGTGACAGGTACCGATACACCGTGGAGTTCAGTGGGATTGGTGACCCTCCCCTGGAGTCCCAGCATGTCGGGTATTGTTCTCAGGCAGCCATCTTCACTTCACCTTCCACGCATAAAATCGATGTAGATATAGATCATTGTAACCATTATTCTTTGGTGAGTACAAAGACACATGTATGGAAAGTAATGAAGATTTTGATTTGAAAAATATTTACCAAACTTTTTCTTCAGATTATGTCATTCAAGGAAATATGTTCAGAATTAGATTGTATTCTTTGTAAAGAATTTTGGTTTTACATGAAATTTTGGACATGATGAATTGCTGGTTGATTTTTTTTTTACTCTATTAAAGGCTGATTTCTTATTTAATTCTACAAAGATA